>SJYX01023402.1:201341-213373 GCA_006410675.1 Oreotragus oreotragus | reverse complement strand
TTCTCTTCTTTTCACAGCTCTTTATAAGGCCTCCTCAGGCAGCCATTTTGCTTTTTTTCCTTTTTTTTTTTTTTTTTTTTGCTTTTGCTACAGCCTTTATGTAGGGCTAATGGCAACCTCCAAGAGGCCTCACACCATGGGGCGTCTGCCAGGACTGCTGCTGCCAGTGTTCCCACCCCTACAGCAAGCCATTGGCAACCCATGCTTACACGAGACCTTTCAACACTAGCAGTCAAGTCTGATTCAGTCTCCTGTGAGGTTACTGTTCGTTTTCCCTGGGTCTCGGTGTACAAACAAGAGGGTTTTGTTTTTGCCCTCCAAGAGGAGATGCAAGAAACATGGGTTCAGTCCCTGGGTCAGGAAGATCCCCTGGAGTAGGAAATGGCAACTCACTCCACTCTTCTTGCTGGAACAATTCTATGGACAGCAGAGCCTGGTGGGTTAAAGTCCACAGAGTGGCAAAGAGTCAGACATGACGGAGCATACATTCACAAGAGTGGAATCTCTGTTTCCCCTATTCCTGTGGAAGTCCTGCAGTTCAAACCTGCTGGCCTTTAAAGTCAGATTCCCTGGGGATTCCTAGTCCCTTTGCCAGATCCTCAGGCTGGGAAGACTGATGTGGGGCTCAGAACCTTCATAACAGTGGGAGAACTTCTTTGGTATTATTGTTCTCCAGTCTGTGGTTTGTTCAGGTGGCAGGAATAGGATTTGATTTTATCATGATTGCACCCCTCCTACCATCTCATTGCAGCTTCTCCTTTGATCTCGGACATGGGTATCTTTTTCTTTGGTGGGTTCCAGCATCCTCCTGTCGATGACTGCTCAACAACTAGTTGTGATTTTGGCACTCTTGCAGGAGAAAATGAGTGTACATCCTTTTACTCTGCCATCTTGAACCAGTCTCCTCCTTGATTCAAACAGTACAAGGAAGAAGCAAAAATGAAAGAGTATATCCTACCCTCATTGAAAACTGATTCTCTTTTTAAAATCAGAATTATGAGTAATTTGCCTAAAGGAAAGTAAATAGGCTTTGAAGTCATTAGAACTGGATAGAAATCCTGGCCCAAGCATTGACTGCCTTTGTGATCCTTTGCAAATTATGGACCTTTCTGAAGCTAATTTCCCTTATCTATAAAATTGAAATAATAGCATTCTATCTCACAGGAAGGCTGTAAAGTTAATTCATACACAGTTGACCCTTGAGCAATGCAGGAGATTAAGGGTGCTGACCTTCCACAGAATCAAAAATCTACAAATAATTTATAGTTGGCCTAATACATGGTTTCTCCTTCCTGCTGATTCCTACCTATCTTGGGTTCTTTCATATTGTGCTTCCACATCTGAGGATTCAACTCACATGGACAGTGTAATATTGTAGCATTTACTATTGAAAACAAGCAATGGATTAGTGGCCCTATGTAATTCAAACCCATGTTACCCAACAGTCAACTGTAACAAATGCTAGTTGCTTCCTCCTTCTCCTTTTCAAGAAATTCTATGTAGGAGAACATTTCCCATGAGTCACCCAGTCTTTAATACTGCTTGCAGCCAAGTACTTCTTTCTAGTCTGTTAAGCAGGATATACAGAATGATAAAAAGCATTCATTTTATGGATAAGGAAACTATAGCCCACAAGGGTGCAAGGTCAGGCCATAGAAAACAGGATATAATTCCAAAAGTCTTCCAATTCATTCATAGAATACTTGCTGGAAATCTATCAGACATCGCATGCTGTGCTAGGTACCAGGAATATAAAACTGGAAAAGGTAATAGAGTTCAGCATCTTCTAAGCGAGATAAACACAATCAACAAACTATAGAATGATGTGATGGGTGCTAATATTTCTCCTGTTGAAGAAATTTAAGAGGCCAGGGCTGCGTCTGTACCAGAATATGAATGGGAAAATCAATTGATTCCAATTAAAGAGGCTGCAGAATGCTTCAGTTTGAATCTTAATAGAAGAAAAGTTACTTTCTACAGTGTTTTTGCTCATCCTAAAGCCTCAATCAGACATTCATTTATTTACTTTTATTCAACAGACATTTTTAGAAGACCCACTGTGTGTTGATATCATGCATGGAATTAGAGATACCAAGCACAGTAAGATTGCTTCCTCGAAACTCAGAAACTAAAAAAATATAAATTGGCAGCTTTTTAGGCTTATAATATGTATATGTTTTAAAGAAATCTTAGGAGTAATCTAAAGTGTGATTTCTTAATGGAGATACTTAAAGAAAGTACTACAATTAGAGCCTTATTACTTCAAACATCTATCTTCAATATAGAGGATTCTTCTCTTTTGAAAAGCAAGAGGAAAAGATGATTTTTGCAACTTGGTTAAGATTCATATTTGTTCATTGGCTCTCAGGAATAAGCAGTCTGAATTGCCATGGTTGAGAATTGATTTCTAATGCACATCAGCATCACTGCAGTATATTTTCAAATCTCAAAGCTTTTCTCTGACCCTGAAATAGAAATGATAAACTTGACATACACATATATTTATATTGTATATGTGTGTAATTTTTCCACCAAAGCATACTAACTCAACTAATGTTCCACTATTAAAATATAATAGCAAAGTTATTAAATTAGTGTTACAACAAAACCTATATCTATTAGTGGGTCTTTCTTTTATTTTTTTCCTTGTACCTTCTAAACCATTTTCTCTTAAAATAAGCTGACCTCCCAAACTCTAGGGTGTTAGTGTCAGCACATAACAGACTGATGGACTAATCAATTTTTTGCTTTTTAGCATTATCTTCAGGGCCTAGATAAACATTATTTATTCATCTTTGTTTGGAACCAGCTTCATGGAACTATACTGAAGGGATTCAAGATACTACTTTATCTCTATAAATATCTTCTGGTAGTGGGTATAGCTTATAGGAGAGAAGTGTTGCTTTCAAAGATTTATAATGACCTCAATTACAACACTCTGAAGAAAGGAAGTGGAGAGAATAATAAATATTCTGTGGACGCCTTTCCTCCAAGTCTTGTAAGGTCTCTTTTCCCCAGAACATATCCAGTCTAGTATTGATTCAAAAAAAGGGGCCCATGTTCTTTTTTAAAACTTCCTTTTTGCAACATCAAGAGTTCTGCAATGGATGGTAGAACTGTCAAAACAATTTGTGATAGAAAAAACTCCTTTTTCGAGCACAATGTCTCCATATAGTGTTTCTGCAGCCTAATCTGAAATTATGCATTCAAGTCATGATGCCTCTGTACTATAAGAGAATATCACAGAACACCCTAAGCATGGATTTTAGACCATAACAATTTTGATATAGGAACTGGTGTTTGTTAGAAATAATGTCTTTTCCAGGGAAGCTTGATCACAAGAAAGCTTTCCTTAAGTAAACACTCCAGGGAATGGCAAAAAATCGATTGTCTTGTAGAAAAGGTCTTTCCCTAAAGGTCAAAGCCACTTTCATATAAAGTGCAGGTAGTTATTTATATAGAATAGTTTCAACGTAGTGAGGTGTGCCATAGCTGCTTTTTTTCTTTTCTTCAGTTTGTAAAGGCGAGATCATATGTAAAATCCACACCTCTTCTTGAGATTTGTATATAGATGCTAAATAATAAAGTCTCTTGTAGATCAGACTCTTGGTGATGCTAGCACTGTGGAAATAGAAGCCTGGGTTACTGGCATCTCCTTTTTTTAAAGTATAGTTAATTACTTTATTATTTTTGGCTGTTCTGGGTCTTCATTGCTGTATGTAAGCTTTCACTATTTCCAGCAAGAGGGGGCTTCTCACTGCCGTGGCTTCTCTTGTTGTAAAGCACAGACTCTAAGCATATGGGCTTCAGTGGTTGTGGCGCATGGGCTTAGTTGCCCCATGGCACGTGAGATCTTCCCAGACCAGGGATCAAACCCAGGTCCCCTGCATTGACAGGCAGATTCTCAACCACTGAACCACCAGAAAAGCGCTGGCATCTCTTAACATACTCCGTTTATCTCAACACACTCTCATGCTCTAGTACTTCCTATTGTTAAAATAATGAGGTAGCCACCTCCTAAAAAGGAGGAAATTAACTACTTGATGATCACGACCCACTGGTGCCTAAGGATTGATAAGGTCAGTAAGGTCAGTCGCCCTGTTACTTCAACATCAGCTAATCAGAGGATTGCGCACAGGCTCATCACTTTGCCTGCAGCAGTACCACCTCCCCTGGCCTTTAAAAATGCTTTGCTTGAACCCTCTGGTGAGTTCAAGGTTTATAGGGGCATGAACCCCCCCATTCTCCTTGCTTGACCCTGCAATAAACTTTTCTCTGCTCCAAAAAAAAAAAAAAAAAAAAAAAAAGAAGTAACATTATTCACGTTGTAAAATACAGATCTTGATAAATTCTCTTCCTGCATCTCTAACCTTCTCTCTACCTTCCTGTTATTGTCATTTCTGTCTCACACACATTGTGTTCTGTCACTGAACATCTGGGCAGATGAGAACATATCTGTGTGACATAGAGGGAAAGGAAATGCTTTGCTGGGGTGTAGGTATCTTAAAGTGCTTCACTCATCATGACTATTATTGCAATTCTTTTGTTCGTATCAGGGGAGAAGAGTAAAAATGGAATGAAGCTGGCATCTTTCTGTGCCAGTTAACAGCATTTGGAAAGATTCTTGCCTTACCCGACAGGGCCTCCTACTCTGATTACTTATAAAACCTGTCATTGAAGAGAAACTTCTGCCACAGATCATATGGTCTTACAGCTTTGATTTTTTTGGCTCCAAAGCCAACAAGATGTTTTCTTCTCAGACTGAACTACCTCATCACGCATCATAGCAAGCCAGAGTGATATGCTGACTACTACGCTTTCGAGCGTGCAGCTTCCATATCCGAATTATACTCTCAGAGTGCCACCCCCCATCTTGAGACACTTAACAGAGAGCTCAGCAGATTTTGATTCCTCTCAAATAATTGGGTGTTACATTGGAATTCATGTCAACCAACATGCCTGCTCTGTGCCAGGGATTCACAGGGAGCCCTTTCCCTGTGCAGGGCTCCAGCTTCCATCCCCTTGGAGAGCCCCATTCCCGTTGCCTCAGCCTTGAGCCCTGACAGACCCTGTCTTCTGTCTCTTCACACTCAAAGCCACACCTTTGCCAACTCCTTCCAGAGGAATGACTGTCTTCTCACCCACCAGAGACTTGAATTCTGTGGAAAGAATAACCTGCACAGGATGTAACCAGGAGACACGAGTGCTCCTCACCATGTGGAATGGCAGACATCAGTTCCCTTGTCCACTTTCAGTTCAGTTCAGTTCAGTCGCTCAGTCGTGTCTGACTCTGCGATCACATAAATCGCAGCACGCCAGGCCTCCCTGTCCATCACCAACTCCCGGAGTTCACCCAAACTCATGTCCATCGAGTCAGTGATGCCATCCAGCCATCTCATCCTCTGTCGTCCCCTTTTCCTCCTGCTCCCAATCCTTCCCAGCATCAGAGTCTTTTCCAGTGAGTCAACTCTTCGCATGAGGTGGCAAAAGTACTGGAGTTTCAGCTTTAGCATCAGTCCTTCCAACGAACACCCAGGACTTTAGAGCCAGCTAAATCCCCCTTTCCACACACCGCTATAATCCTTGCTCACCACTCAGGTATAATTCCTTCCAGTCATCTCTCTTCTGTCTGTCCTGCTCTGGACTCCCCCCTTATACTTCTTTTCTGCCTTCTTTTGCAACTCTGTTCCACAGTTAACAACCCCCCTACCCCCACCATTAGCTGCTTCCCTGAAGACTCCATCCCTTGGCCTTAAGACATCCTTATTCCAAAGGGTGCCACCTGCTCCCAGGCTTCAGCCTGTCTAGTGGTGGCTGCCCATCCTCCAAGTGCCCAGAGCCTCTCCAGTGGTCCCCAACCCTTTTTGGCAACAGGGACTGGTTTCATAGAAGACAGTTTTCCCACAGACCAGGGTGGGGGGAAGGTTTTAGCATGACTCAAGTGCATTACATTTATTGTCACTTTATTTCCATTATTGGACTTCCCTGGTGGTGCAGAGGTTAAAGCGTCTGCCTGCAATGCGGGAGACCTGGGTTTGATCCCTGGGTCGGGAAGATCCCCTGGAGAAGGAAATGGCAACCCACTCCAGTATTCTTGCCTGGAGAATCCCATGGACAGAGGAGCTTGGTGGGCTACAGTCCACAGGTCGTACAGTCGGACACGACTGAGCGACTTCACTTTCACTTTATTTCCATTATTACATTGTCTCTACCTCAGATCATCAGGCACTAGGTTCGATAGGTTGGGGTCCCCTGCTTCCACCATTCACCTCCACCCTCAGGGAAAATGCACCCATGCCATGAGCCTCTTGACCTTCACCCTCTGGCCCCTCTTTACCTTTTCAGCAGCCACCTTATCACTGCTGCTGCTGCTGCTGCTAAGTCACTTCAGTCGTGTCCGACTCTGTGTGACCCCATAGACAGCAGCCCACCAGGCTCCCCCATCCCTGGGATTCTCCAGGCAAGAATACTGGAGTGGGTTGCCATTTCCTTCTCCAATGCATGAAAGAGAAAAGTGAAAGTGAAGTCGCTCAGTCTGTCCGACTGTTAGCGACCCCATGGACTGCAGCCCACCAGGCTACTCCATCCATTGGATTTTCCAGGCAAGAGTACTGGGGTGGGGTGCCATTGCCTTCCCCGACCTTATCACTATCCATCACTAAAGAATGTTCCCCTCAAGAGGGCTTCATTTCCATCCCTCAGCATCTACGCAGCCTGGGTGGTTCGACATCCAGATGGATGGGCTGACACTCTGGTCTGTGTAACAAAGTCTTCTGGTTGACCACTCACTACTTCCCAGTTTTCCTGGGCATGCATTTCCCTGCTCCCTGGCACAGGGATGTGTCCAATATGACTGATTTTTAGCCAGTGTGATTTGGGCATAAGTGATGTATGCCACTTTCTGGTTTGGGGCACAAAAACCTTTCACCCATGATACCCAAACCTCTTCCCTCTTTTACTGATTAGTGTGGAGAAGCTCAGAGTGGCCTTGGGACCCCCTTGGGGAAGGTGTCAGAGGTGCAGGGTGACAGCAGCGTGTGTTCTTGAATGAAAAGAGCTGCCCAAAGAGGAACATCCACACCAGCCTCTGATGTGAGTGAAAAGGAAGCTTCTTGCTGTGCGAAGCCAGTCAGCTTTTGAAGTTTGTGACAGCCGCTAGCCGTTTGCCTTAAAATATCCCTCATCTCATACGTATAGCTGACTCACTTTGCTGTACGGTAGGAACTAACACAACGCTGTAAAGCGACTATACTCCAATAAAAATTAATTTTAAAAAATCCCTCATCTCAAATAACCATCCCCCTCCTTTACCCACCCATCCCCACAGTCACAGATCACAAATATCCCTCTTCATCTCAACCACTCTCTTACCAGTATCTTCAACTCGCTTCACTTTCCTCCCCCCTTCCACCTCCCCCCCCCACCCCCGCTGCCCACTAAATGCATTTGGAAAAGCCCCTAGCCTGTTGGAGTCCAGTTATCCACCTCGTCTGCCCTTCTCCCCAGGGGCTGGTACGGCTGAGGAAAGCCTCTCCACGTGTGGACTGTTTTGTGGGCTGTAGTCTGAGCGGGCTTCAGTGCCAGGAGTCCCGCTGTGTCTGGTGAGTCCCCGCCTCTGTGCTCTGCTCTCCTCATGCCTGTGACTCTGCTCCCCAGCCCAGCCCAGCAGTGCACCTCAGAGCGCACAGGGCATCCTCCTCCTGTCCTGCCTTCCCACTCGCCACCACCTCCATGAAGAGCTGAACCGCCTTCCACCAAAGGCCAGTCCCTTCACTGAAGCTGTCTGTCCCCTGCTCCAGCCTTCCAGACCTCTCTTCTCTGCAGCATCCCTCCTCAGTAGCTACAAATGTTGCTTCTCCGTAGGTTCCTTCCTGGTAGCGCAGAACACGCTCTCCACCCCTCACTCTCACCATCCTGCTCTTCATCACTCTCTGCTTATCTTCACAGGTAAACTTCCTGCAAGAGTGCCCTCCCTTGCCCCCTCCCCTTCCTCACCTCCTATTCCTCTGTCCTCTGGGACCTGCCGTCACTGTATCAGTGACACCGTCCTCACTGACATCACCCATGACCTACTTATTGAGTCCAGTGGACACGTCTCAATTCTTATCTTACTGACCTCTTGGCAGCATTCCACAGTGCTGGCCATTTCCTCCCTTTGAAACAATCTTTTCCCTTGGGTTCAGTGACTTCTTACTCTTCCGGTTTTCCTTTTAAGTCTCCATTTAGCATTTTTTTTCTGTGAATTCGGAGTTCTTTTGCCTTAAGCATTCTTATGTCTCTCTAAATATACACTCCCTGGGCAACCTCATCCACTGTTATATCTTCAAGGAATCTTTTGTCTGATGGTTCCTAAATGAAAATATCCATTTAAGGTTCTTCTCCTGAGTTAGGGATTCGTCTTAGTCCGTGTGGTACCATGGTAAAGAATATGCCTGCAGATGCAGGAGATGCAAGAGACACGGGTTTGATCCCTGGGTGGGGAAGGTCCCCTGGCGGAGAAAATAGTAACCAACTCTAGTATTTTTGCTGGGATAATCCCATGGGCAGAGGAGCCTGGCGGGCTACGGTCCATGGGGTTGCAAGGAGTTGGACATGACTGAGCGACTAAGCACAGCACAGCACAGCATGGCACTTTCATCTCAAATTTTTCAAAGCTGAACTCATGACCTACCCTTTCCACGTCCCACAGCCTTCTGCTGCTGCTGTTTCTATCCTTCTCCATCAACTCATCAACGATGCCCAGAAAGTCAAGAGTCAACCTGATTCTTCCCTCTCCTTCCATCTTTATGTCAACCCATTATTCAGCTCTATAGATTCTCCTCTTAAATTCCTCTTGAGTCTGTTCACATAATTCAACTCCTGTTACCACTGCTGTATCCCAGTCACCACTGGGTCCTGTCCCAGGGGGCCAGCACCTTCCTAACTAATCCCGAGGCTCTCATTTTTCCCCTTAATAATCCATTATTCACATGGAAAAGTCATTGCTATCTCAAATGTGAACACAGTTATCTCCTATCCCCACTTAAAATGCTTTGCTCATTAGTTATCTATTCTTTTTTTTTTTTTTGTATTTATTTATTTTTTTACAGGAACTCCCAAACATGAACCCCCCTCCCACCTCCCACCCCTATGCACAGTATTGACAGTGTATATGTGTCAATCCCAATCTCCCAGTTCCTCCCACTTCCCCTTCCCCCTTGGTANCACTTAAAATGCTTTGCTCATTAGTTATCTATTCTTTTTTTTTTTTTGTATTTATTTATTTTTTTATAGGAACTCCCAAACATGAACCCCCCTCCCACCTCCCACCCCTATGCACAGTATTGACAGTGTATATGTGTCAATCCCAATCTCCCAGTTCCTCCCACTTCCCCTTCCCCCTTGGTATCCATGTATTTGTTTTCTACCTCCATGTCTCACTATTTCTGCTTTGCAAATAAGATCAACTATACCAATTCCCTGAATTAGAAGGAAGTCCAAAAGGGAGGGGATATGTGTATATGTATGGGTGTTCCAGGGCTTCCCAGGTGGTGCTAATAGTTAAGAATCCACCTGCCAATGCAGAAAACTGAAGAGACTTAAGATCAGGGTTTGATTCTTGGGTTGGGAAGATCCCCTGGAGGAGGGATGGCAACCCACTCCAGTGTTCTTACCTGGAGAATCCCATGGACAGAGAAGCCTGGCTGGCTATACAGTCCGTGGGATTCCAAACTGTTGGACATGACTTAGCACATGTGCACAGGGCTGTTTCATTTTGCTGTGCAGCAGAAATGAGCACAACATTGTAAAGCAATTACACACTGATAAAAAATTTTAAAAGAAATCAAAATACAAAACAACATGTTTTGCTGACTCTCTCCTTCCCTGAGGGTTGTCGTCAGCTCCTATACTCCACTCCAGACTTACAGAAGCAAAATCTGTAGAAAAATCTCATAAAAATTCTTGTGTTAACACTCCCCTGGCATGCTTGCTAAACTGACAGCTTCTTGGATCCGTCTGGAGATTCTGGTTCAGTGAGCTGAGATGGTGTCCAGAAATGTGTGCTTTAACATGTCCCCCATGTTCTGGTGATTGTCAACAGTTTGGAAAACTCTGCTAGATTTATAAGCTCCATGAGGGCAGGGATCAGTCCTATTCTTTCTGTATCTATTATATTTAGGCCCCCATGCAGTGCCTGTATGTACTGATAGAAAAATGGGAGGAAGGAAGAGAGAGAGTGATATGTGAAATCAACATGGCTTTTGTAGTGCTGTCAATTTACTGAGTTTGTGCTGTAGCTTCCTGTAAGTTCAACCAGTAACATTCAGTGCGAAAGGGATAATTTATCTACCTGTGTAGGTAGCCCAACTGCATTTCTAGTAGAGAACCAAATCGAGGGAATCATGCTTAGAATGCAACTGAAGTCAGCTACACCCATTGTTTCTCCAACTGAGTAATATGTGGAGCTCTTTAAAAAATAAGAACTTTCTGACGGACCCCAGGGTTGATCGTTATTGTCTTTATTATAATGTCTCTTGAGTATGTGTAAAACCATATATACGTGTGTTATACTTGTAGAGCTTATATTATTATAAACCCAAAACAAACAAATAAAAGTACAAATAGCAAAACCAATAAAATTCAAGTTAGTAACATTCATTCAAAGTGGTGGCTGAAATGAAATTGCTCTTCACCATATGACTATCTTGTTGCTGCTGCAGAGCATTCTTGGTGTTTGGCCTGCCTTTTCTTTTCTTCTTTGCTGATATTTATTTATTTTTGACTGTATCAGGTCTTTGTTGTGGCCCTTGGGCTTCTCTCTAGCCACGGTGCGGGCTTAGTTGCACCATGGCATGTGGAAACCTAGTTCCCTGACCAGGGGTCAAACCCATGTCCTCTGCATTGGAAGGCATATTCTTAGCCACTAAACTGCCACTGGATGGCCCTCACCTACTTTTCCTATCCTATATATGACTCAGTTCTTCCACAATGTCACTTATAAGGTGACCATTCAGATGAAATGGCATATGCTCATACTCTGCTGTGTTTTTTTTTTTAAAAGATTATCATTTAAGTGAAAACACACATGAAAAAATTTTCATAGAGAAAAGTCCCATCCCAGAGAATGCACCCATGGATTTCATTTTCAGTAACATGCTGTAACTGATGGACTGATTTGCTAGGTTGGCCAAACAGGGGTTGTTCACACTCATGCTCCCCTACTGACCGGGAAGATGCTAGACAATTTGGTGAGCTTCTGTTCCCAAGACCTAAAGCAGTACTCATCATCAGTTATTGTTTCAGTTGGATAAGTTGATTCTGGTACAGGAGTATTCAACCTGTAAGCATGCTGACGGATGGGCAACCACTGTCCACAAGCCCAGTGGGCTGTGCACGCTCAACTCAGTAGCTTCCTAATTCTCCCCAGGAAGAACCTTGGGATCACTTGACTATGATTACACCAACACCAACCAGCCTTCCCTGGGCTTCCCCCGGGGATTTTACTTCAAATGAGAGGATGTCCTAACCAACTCAGCCTCCTGGTAGCTTTACTTCTCAACAAATTGGCTATCTGGTGTGTGCGTATGTGTCCCTTGAGGATTTAGAAAAAGTGAATCCAAAGGCTTTACCACCTCTGGAGAGAGATAACTATACTGCCTGCTGTTGAAAGAATTAGTGGAAGTGAGAAATAGATTTAAGGGCCTAGATCTGATAGACAGAGTTCCTGATGAACTATGGAATGAGGTTCATGACACTGTACAGGAGACAGGGATCAAGACCATCCCCATGGAAAAGAAATGCAAAAAAGCAAAATGGCTGTCTGGAGAAGCCTTACAAATAGCACTGAAAAGAAGAGAGGCGAAAAGCAAAGGAGAAAAGAAAAGATATAAGCATCTGAATGCAGAGTTCCAAAGAATAGCAAGAAGAGATAAGAAAGCCTTCTTCAGCAATCAATGCAAAGAGATAGAGGAAAACAACAGAATGGGAAAGACTAGAGATCTCTTCAAGAGAATTGGAGATACCAAGGGAACATTTCATGCAAAGATGGGCTC
>SJYX01023402.1:112381-198086 GCA_006410675.1 Oreotragus oreotragus | reverse complement strand
GAGGCCTGGCGTGCTGCGATTCATGGGGTCGCAAAGAGTCGGACACGACTGAGGGACTGAACTGAACTGAACTGAAGTGTCCATTATGCCTAAACTAATCTCAGTGCAAGGAATGTGGAGCAACCAGATCCCTCCCTCTATGCTAAACTGTCCTTTAGGGGAGAGATGCAGATGGGGGACAAGACTGGATTTATAACAGTATGTTACATAAATTTTAAGTCATTGCTACTGTATTTTAAAAAATATATATTAGTTTGTTTATTTGGCTCTACTTCATTTAGTTCCAGAATCTTTAGTTCTGACATTCAGCTTCTAGTTCCAGGGCTCTAACGCTGGCCCTCTGCATTGGGACCTCAGAGTCTTAGCCATGGGCCCACGAGGGACGTCTCATTGCTAATGCATTCTTAAAGCATTGGTTTTAAAAAAAGTACATTTGATGTAGTTGTTTTGTTTTGTTTTTGAGGGAGAGGGGATAGAGAGCAAAGGAGTACCTCTGCGGCCAGTGAGTCCTAACACCGAGCTTCACTGTCTGCTGCTTCTGCCTGTTTTCCTGGAAAGCACATTGTGGAGTTGACATGACTTTCCAAAAGCCCTAAAACCCATTTAAGGATCCTTGGCAAAAACAGTTATGAAATCATCATATTTATGTGGCTTCTGGCAACAAGAAACATCAACCTCACATCAACAGTTAATGTCATTTTTGTGTCATCCCTCTCTTGAAATCATTATGCAAATATATGCAAAGGTGGAGATTAAAGAATATATGCAAAGATGGAGAGTAAAGGGCAAGGTCTCTTTGCATAGTTAATAACTGTACTTTTTTCCTTATTCTGTAATATTTACAGCACCTAACATATCTAACTCTCCATGGGTTACAGGAATGTTAATGTTTCAAATCATTACCAAAATAATTTCCAAGGTCTAAAAGAACACTTCAAAATGCATTCTGAGCCTATCTTTTACTGTGTTTGTTGTTGTTGTTGCATAGAAGCACATATCTGCTTAAAACATCACCTTCTGGCCAAGTCACTTTGAGCCCTTGTTTTTCACAGAGGATGCCAATGGACAAAGAAGACTAGCTTCATGCCACTAAGAGAGCATGGACCTAGCCTTGGTGGTTCCCACACTGCAACTCTACTTGAAGTATGTTTGCAAGATAAGCTATCAGTTCATTCTTATTTTTGTCATTTGATGGCAGCCCATGCTCTAAAATCAAGTGAGCTAAGGGAAAATGACAGAAGTGTACACACAAATACACGAGGAAAACTAATCTTACTTCTTCTCTTGGGCTCTCTGTTGTTGAATATCCCCAAATGCTGTGTCAGCAGTCATATATATATATGGGGGTTCTCTCGTGGCTCAGAGGTTAAAACATCTGCCTCCAATGCAGGAGACCTGGGTTCGATCCCTGGGTTGGGAAGATCCCCTGGAGAAGGAAATGGCAATCCACTCCAGTATTCTTGCCTGGAGAATCCCATGGACAGAGAAGCCTAGTACGTTACACTCCACGGGGTCGCAAAGAGTCGGACACGACTGAGTGACTGACACTTTGACTTCACAATGTATAAAGTGCCATGTTCCATCAGGAGAGCCCATGTTGATTGTGTTGGATATTCTGAAGGTTTTACATGTTTGGTTTTATGCCAGCCTCATTTTATTTTCACTGTCCACAAGCCCCAGATTTTATTTTCATTCTCACTGACCCAGGGAGTCAACATGTGATCATAGGAGACAGACATGTGGTTGAATAATTAAGATACACCATAATCAGGACTCCAAGAGAGGTAAGTGTAGAGTGCTATGGAAGGAGAATGGACAGGAGAGAGTGGTGCCAGTAGGGAGGCAGCGGGTGGTATGAGCATCCTACATTTGTTACATGAAATGTATCTTGCACAATGTGACATCCTAGCTGGGCTTTACAGGATGAATAGGAGTTGACAGGGCAAAGGAGAAGAGAAAGTGCATTCAGAGGGGATGAAGTGGTTCAAGAAAAGGCCACTTCAATGTGCAAGCTTGCTCAAGTCTCAGGGGTAATGAGGAAAAAATACTAGAACCATAGATGTGAAAGGAGCTTAGATATTAATTACCTAATCCCACCCTCTGATATTACACAAAGACCAGAGAGGATGAAGAGAATGCTCAACCTTGGAGGATTTGAAATTCCAAATCTTATGCTGAAAAGTGGTAAATAAGCAGGAAGAACCAGGCATTTATACTGCTTTTACTATATAAACCATACCTCAGGAATATCTATGAACCAATTACAATATATAGGTCCTGGTTAGATCCTGATTTAAAAAAAATATAAAGAAAAAATCAGGGCAATTTGATTTTAATATTTGACGGTTTAAGAGGATATTAAATTTTGGAGCATAATACAGTTATTTGGTTATGTTTACAAGAAAGAGTCTAATCTCTGAAATATTTAAAGATGAAATGATACGATATCTGGTATTTGATTCAAATAATCCAGTGTAAGACAAGAAGGTGAAATTTAGATGAAACGACTTTAACTATAAGTTGATAACTGCTGAAACTGAGTACATAGGAGTGTATCAAACTTTCTCTACTTTGGTGTATGTTATTGTCCATTATAAAATGTTCATCAAACAGATGAAAATCTGCCTGATGAATCAGTTGTTCTGAAAATCAGTACTAGAGTTTCATCTTTTCCCTAGGAATTAACAGCTACCAAGATTTATATTTATAACTAAAGTAGTTAGATTTTAAGCATTTTTGCCTACTTAAAGAATAATGATGAAATAATAGGTAACATGGAGAATATAAATGGACTTCAGAATGTTTCTAAGTTGCTTTGCATCTATCAACTCACTTTATCTTCACAACAACCCTATAAGATAGTTCATTATTATTATCCTCATTCTAAAGATGAGAAAAATGAGAGACAAATAATTCCCCCAGGGACTCACAGGTAGGAAATGGCTAATCTACACACTTAACCAATCTGCAGTGTGCTCAATGATATTTACAGGTGGAGGAGAAAATCCAGTGCCTTTAGTTACATACTGTATCACTCATCTATTGCTGTGTGATAAACCACCTCAAAACCAAGTGGCTCAAAACATCTATTATTACTCACAATTCTTGGGTTGGTTGGGCATGTCTGTGTTTCACCTGGCCTATTCATGAAGCTGCATTCTGCTGGAGGGTTAGCTGGGGCTTTGCTTAGGTAGGATGGCTAGTTCTCTTCTCCAAGGCAGAAGCTGAAAAAAACCTCAGGGGGAAAAAAAGAAAAACAAAAATCCTAGAAAGCTAGGCGGGTGATGAGAGGAGAGACTCTGTGCACGGATATTATACTTTTTAAAGTATTTATCAATATTATCAACACATGCAAATAGATTTTAAAAGATTTATATTTCTAGGGACTTCCCTGGTGGTCAGGTGGTTAAGATTCCACGCTTCCACAGCAGGGGACGTGGGTTTGATCCCTTCTTGGAGAAATAAGATCCTGCATGCCATGTGGTACAGTCAAAACTAAAACTTAAACGAATGGGCTGTAGCCTTCCAGGCTCTTCTGTCCATGGGATTCTTCAGGCAAGAATACTGGAGCAGGGGGCCATTTCCTCCTCCAAGGGGTCCTTCCAACCCAGGGCTCGAACCCATGTCTCCTGAATATCCTGCATTGAAGGCAGATTCTTTACCACTGAGGCACTGGGGAAGCCCCCAGTAAAAAAATAAATAAAAGATAATTATTTCTAACACGTTTGCAATAACCCTATAGCCCCTCAGTTCCTCCTTTTCATAGCAGTCATCCAGCTCCCCAGAGGCAACTACTTTCAATTCTGTTAGCCTTGTCTGGTGATTTCCACCCCACCCCCCACTTTTTAGCATGTTCATGTGTACCTTCTCTTGCTTGCCTTCATAATATAGGCATATTTCTATTTTTTATCAAAGCCACATGTACAGTTTTTATTTT
Organism: Oreotragus oreotragus; assembly: GCA_006410675.1. Taxonomy (NCBI): domain Eukaryota; kingdom Metazoa; phylum Chordata; class Mammalia; order Artiodactyla; family Bovidae; genus Oreotragus; species Oreotragus oreotragus. Next base: position 194,149 of record SJYX01023402.1, on the reverse strand, counting down.
TATTGTTAGTTCTTGAGCCAAGTATTGTATGAAGATTGTTCTTCCTTTAATTACTTTTCTCCTAAAATATTTATCTTATTTTTAAATTACTGTAGTTTAAAAAAAAAATAGTTGATGTCTTCCTACACACTGTAACCACTTTATGAAATACTCCCTTAGAAATTATTTTCTACACAGTCAAATCTGTCAGAAAATTTCTCATTCTTCCTTCCCTATTTTGGTTTTCTTTTTGGCTTTTATTGAAGAAATTTGTCTGGAAGTCCTCTGTTCTGCCCTAGGTTGAACTGATTGCTCTTTGGGCCTGTTGCCCAGTCTAGTCCAGCAGGTTCCCTTACCAACATTTTCTTTGCTTCTTTGTTGCATTTCTTATTTTCTCAGATCCCTCCTTTTTAGTTTATTTCCTCAGAGCACAGAGATATGGGGAGTAGGGTGGAAATATACTCTAGTAACACTCTGAAAAAGGTTGAACAAGAGACTTGGTTTGAAAATTCTATAAATCCAAAAAATGTCTTTATTCCCTCCTTATATTGGATTTTCTGGGTGCAGACTTCGAGGCTGGAAATTTTGTTTGCCTTAATTTAAAGCCATTGCTCTACTCCTTGAGAGCTTTCTACTCTTACACTTGAGATAAATAGTAATGTTTTGATTCCTGACTCATTGATGTCTTCCTACACACTGTAACCACTTTATGAAATACTCCCTTAGAAATTATTTTCTACACAGTCAAATCTGTCAGAAAATTTCTCATTCTTCCTTCCCTATTTTGGTTTTGTTTTTGGCTTTTATTGAAGAAATTTGTCTGGAAGTCCTCTGTTCTGCCCTAGGTTGAACTGATTGCTCTTTGGGCCTGTTGCCCAGTCTAGTCCAGCAGGTTCCCTTACCAACATTTTCTTTGCTTCTTTGTTGCATTTCTTATTTTCTCAGATCCCTCCTTTTTAGTTTATTTCCTCAGAGCACAGAGATATGGGGAGTAGGGTGGAAATATACTCTAGTAACACTCTGAAAAAGGTTGAACAAGAGACTTGGTTTGAAAATTCTATAAATCCAAAAAATGTCTTTATTCCCTCCTTATATTGGATTTTCTGGGTGCAGACTTCGAGGCTGGAAATTTTGTTTGCCTTAATTTAAAGCCATTGCTCTACTCCTTGAGAGCTTTCTACTCTTACACTTGAGATAAATAGTAATGTTTTGATTCCTGACTCTGACTGTGGGCTATTTTATCCAGTATGTTTTTTGAATTCTTGTTTTCTGAAACTCCTATTAGCACGCATCAGTATTTTTTTTTTTTCCATTGTTGTCCTGGGAAATAGGTGGGGCTGTCCTAGTCCTTAAGTCTAGAAAACTTGTCTTCAAGTTGTCTTTCAAGTCTAGAAAACTTGTCTTCTTTTGATAATATCCCCACATTTTATCTTTTTTCTTTTAATTGAACTCCTATTATTCAGCTATTCAATGTCTTATAATCTTCAAATGTTCTTATTTTTGCTTTTGTATATACCATTCCTTTTAAATATTTTCTGAGAGATTTTATAGACTTCATATTTCAAACCATATGTTAATTTTTTCATTTTTATTAATATGTCCTTGATTTATAAAAGGTTATTATTTTCTGATTACTCCTTTTTATAGTATACTCTTCTTATTTTATGGAAGAAAGTGTTTCTTGTATCTCTGAGAATATTAGTTATATTTACTTTTGAGTTTTCTTCTCCTTCTAGTTTTCTTTAGGTTATTTTTTTGTCTTTATTTAGTCTTTGTACAAATGTCTGATGGCCTAGCGCTCTCTATTTTATATTAAAGAGTCAAATAGTAGAAGTCTGACTGGAACCTCTTGTTCATGAGTGGGGCATGACCATTGGTGAGCTTCCTATAGGTCAAGAAGTGAGCTAGAATTTTCACTGCTGCTGCTGCTGAGTCACTTCAGTTGTGTCTGACTCTGTGCGACCCCATAGACGGCAGCCCACCAGGCTCCCCCGTCCCTGCGATTCTCCAGGCAAGAACGCTGGAGTGGGTTGCCATTTCCTTCTCCAATGCATGAAAGTGAAAAGTGAAAGTGAAGTCGCTCAGTTGTGTCCAACTCCTCGCAACCCGGACTGCAGCCAGCAGGCTCCTCCATCCATAGGATTTTCCAGGCAAGAGTACTGGAGTGGGGTGCCATTGCCTTCTCCTGAGGAACCCTAAATATCAGTAACTGTAGTGTTTTTCACTCTTAGGTGTCTTGAATGCCCAAACTTTTCTGAGACTTCCAAGAGACAAATTGGCACCACGCTAGCACTAAATTTGAATTTTTCCCTCTCTGTTAAGTGACTTACAAGTCTTCCTTCTACCTTTTCTATTTGTATGTAGTAGTAGGAAAGATATTTTCTAGTTTATTAAAAAATGGAGTTTGTGTTTCAGTTTATTCTTCTTATCATTTGGGAATAATTTTAAAAGAGGAAAGACAGGAGAAACATCATCACTCTACCACCTAGAACTGGATTGTAAAGAAACTTTTTTTGAAAAGTATAAGAAAGAGACTTTGGGGTATGGCAAGCAGAATTCTTTATCATCTGAGTCACCAGGGAAGCCGTAGATAAAGATGGTAAAGAATCCGCCTGCAATGTGGGAGACCTGGGTTCGACCCCCAGGTTGGGAAGATCCCCTGGAGGAAGGCATGGCAACCCACTCCAGTATTCTTGCCTGGAGAATCCGCATGGACAGAGGAGCCTGGCGTGCTGCAGTCCATGGGGTTGCAAAGAGTTGGACATGACTGAGCGACTAAGCACCACACAGCAGGCAGAATTATAAAGATGTCCTCCCTACAGGGGAGCAGGGAGAAGGTGGGATGAATTGAGAGTGTAGCACTGACTTATATACACTACCATGTGTAAAACAGATGGCTGGTGGGAAGCTGCTATCTAGCTCAGCGAGCTCAGCTCTGTGCTCTATGATGACCTAGAGGGGTAGGATGGCGGGGGTGAGAGGGAGGCTCAAGGGGGAGGGGATATGTGTGTACATACAGCTTATTTGCAATTGTACAGCAGAAACAAACACAACAGTGTAAAGCAATTAAACTCCAATTAAAAATAAATTTAAAAATAATTTTTTTAAATAGAGATGTCCTCCCAAGATTTTTGCTCAGTGTTCATTCAATCAAAGGCTAATCTAAGGATTGCTGTGAAGGAATCTTGCCAATAGAATTAAGGCTACTTAATGAGATTAGCCTGATCTTCTGGATGGGCCCAGTGTAATCACCTGGGCCACTGAAGTCAAAAAGAGGCAGAGGGTGGCAGAGAAGGGGCCATGAAGCAGGAGAGACCACGTGAAGCTTGGAAAGGACGTGATGCTCACTGTCGGCTTTGAGGTGATGAGTGACCATGAGCCAAGGAACGCGATCCACCTCCAGAAGCTGAGAACACCCCCATGTCAACAGCCAGCCCGAAAACAGGGGCCTCCTTCTGATGGGTCTGGAACTGAATGCTGCCAACAACCCGAAGGAACCGGGAAGCACATTCTGCCCTAGAGCCTCCTGAGAAGATCCCAGGGTGGCTGACACCTTGATTTCAGCACGGTACCCCAAAGAATACCCACCTGTGCCTGCTGGGCTTTGGACTTTCAGATAATCAGTGGTGGATTTAAAAAGTCGCTAGATTTGTGGTCCTTTGTTACAGCAACAATAGAAAACAAATACAGGGAAACTGCTGCAGTGCACGTGAAAGAGGCAGAGGAAGACGGGAAAAGTGGACACGAGGAACTTCTGCTGTGCGTTGTAAACAGAGAATCACGGGTATTTCTGAGAAGACTTGACTTCACATGAAATGAGCTATAGAAGTCCTTGGCACTGTGGATTTCATCGGAGAATGGAACTTATTGCCAAAGAGATAGTTATATTGTTTCAACATGTGTTGGAGGTTATTGTGCTAACTGAATGACACCTCTGCCTATTTCTGTGTTCCCCTCCCACACTGGGCCTGGGCTTGGCCACGTGACTTGATTTGGCCAATGAGAAACCAGCAAATGTGATACAAACACAGACTTGACGAGCGCTACTGCTTTGGGGTTTGCCTTGTTGAAATGCTGCTGACAACCTGTGAGGAAGTCTGCTGCTGGTTGGAGAGGGGGAAGGGGAGGCTTGAGGGGCTGCAGGTTGACTACTCTTTAGGAATAATTGTCCTCTTATTCTGTTTGCATGGAAACATTGATACATTTAAGACACTATTTTTAAAAGCACAAAATCCACTGCTCTGGACCTCTCCTTGCATTTGCCTCCCAACTCCCAGAGATTTTCAACTCTGCCCTTGTCGCCATTATCATCACAAAGGACCCAGACTCCTCCTTAATAGACACAGCAGGGCGAGAAGGAAGATAGAGGACTTATCACACGCATATTAATTTCTCTTCTTTTATTCTGTCTCACAAGTTAAAAAATGACTCTCATTGTGGTTGAGTGAGTGGTGGTGCTTCACTTCTCCATGTCTAATTTCACAAATATGTGCTTCAATTAGCTTCAGCAAATGAAATAACTTAAGTCCTCATTCAATTTTCTATTTTAGAAGCACCATTAATCTGGAAAACAAATAAAAATAAATTAATTTTTAATGGCTAATGTATATTTGCTCAAAATGAGACTTACAACATTAATAGAGCTTTAAATAGAAACTACAAGACCTCAAACTCTGTGTGTTCTAACTGGGCTAATTCTTTTATGCAGTATATCTAAGGATCAAAGGCAAACCTAGTCAGAAGTATTCGGAAAGAGGGTTTTTGTTTGTTTTCACTTGTCCTTTTGTTTTTAAGACTGAGAACAATCTATTCTTCCCTATGCAGTTTGACTCCAGGATTATATCTTATCCACCAGGCACTATTGATAGGAAGAAGCTAGACAAGGACTTCTGAAACCAAAGTCCAATCAAACTGAATTTAAAGGGAATATTCAGGGAATGAGTCATTCCAGCTAATTAAAATTTCTGGTTAACTAAAAATTAACCTGACACCCTTTGTTCAAATCTTTTCATAGAAAAATCTTTCTAAAATGCATTAGTCCCTTTAAGGCCTTAGGAAGTGTAGGGTGGTAAATGTAATTGAATCTTTGTTTGATGATTGAAGTCCTTGCAGTGCCCCAGAAAATCATTATGAACATAAATACTTATTGTACTCTATGGTGGATGGAGCAAGTCAAGGAGATTGTGTTGAATGGGCAATCAGCTCAAGATATAATCTGAAAGGAAATGTGTGTGTGTGTGTGATACTTATCACCTATATTCCATTTGTGTGTGTGTGTACCTTTGTACTTTTCTCTTAAAATCATAAATAAAAATTAATCTCACTAATCAAGTGTCCCAGTTAAGTCCAAAAATTTTTTTTCTGTATGATCATAACTAGATTTCTATGGACCAGCTTTAAAAGGATACATGGGTGATGCCCAACCTTATAAGTTATGACACAGCTGTAACTTTTCTCTAGGAACTTTTTACCTTCACCTTCTTTGTTTTACTATATAAAAAGACAATATACTATTATTACAGACCATATAACAATACAATTATTTTTACTTTCTCTTTCTGGTCTTTACCATTTGCATGTGTATTTCCGCAAAGTTATGATCCTAATGTAATATGATTTTATTTCTTGCTTTATTTACTTACTACTATATAAGAAACACTTTCAATATTGCCATGTAATCTTTATATTCATTCATTCATTCAAATATTCATTCAACAAATATTTATTGACTGGGACAAGATGTTTTAGGCACAGTTCCAGGCGCTGGGTGCATAGCAGAGAACCAAAAGGACAGAAATCCCTATCATGGAGCATACATTATTATGAATTATTTTAAATAGCTGCATAGTTCCCTTTTGCTTTTAATGTATTTTCATTTTCATTGTTGGCACCCTTTGGCCTTAGGGCCCTAGGCTCCATGTGTTGTCTCTATAATATTTTGTATGGAAACTAGCTCTTGGGATGCAGGAAACTCACTCTAAGGTGAAAAAATAGTATCAGCTAACAGCATTTGAACCACACTTAACCTTGTGCCACGCATCATTCTAAGCATTGTATTACACATTTCTTTAGATGGCGCAGCCACCCTCTGAGGTAGGTGCTATTAACAACCCCATTGTTCAGAAGAGGAAACTGAGACACAGTTGATCAAAGATATAAAACAATGTTTTTGCAGACCGTTGATGCAGTTGTTCTGGCTAATAGTAGTAATGGAACCTAATTTTTTGTGTTCTACTCAGTTTGTTTTTTTAATTGAAGCATAGTTGATTTACATTAATGTGTTAGTTTCAAGTGTACAGCAAAATGATTCAGCTATATATATGTTATATATACATTTACATATATATCTCCATATTCTTGTTCTGGTTCTCTTCTGTTACAGTTTTAATTCCCTGTGCTATATAGTAAATTCTTGTTGTTTATGTTATATATAGTGTTGTGCATCTGTTAATCCCGTATTCCCAGTTTATCCCTCTGCCCCTCCACCTTTCCCCTTTGGCAACTAGAAGTCTGTTTTCTATGTCTGTGAGTCTGTTTCTATTTTGCAGGTAAGTTCCTTTGTATCATTTTTATAGATTCCACATATAAGTGATATCATATGCTATTCATCTTTCTCTAACTTACTTCACTCAGTATGATACTCTCTAGATCACTCATGTTGCTGCAAATGGTATTATACTTCATTCTTTTTATGGCTAATATTCCATTGTGTGTATACCACATCTTCTGTATCCATCCTTTCGTCAATGGAACATAACATAAAGTTTAGTGGAACATAACTTTTTTTGAGTGGTCATTATGTGTCAAGTATTGTCCTAGACTTAATAATTTAATCCTCACAACAGTCCTATTGTAAAGTAAGGAATCAGAGGCACAGTTTCATAAGTGACCTGTAGAATATATATTCTCAATTACTTGCTTCTCACCAATTGATATTTTAAAGTCCTATTCTTCCAGAGGGCATTTGTATGATAAGAGTAGAAAAGAAATGTTGCATCTCTATTATGTGGCTTCTGAAGCAGGAAACTGATCCTTCTCCATTGACAGTACCATTTGGACTCTGCTGTTTTCATCCCAAGGACAAGTTGACCAGATCTCTACAAATATTAAACTCATGAGAAATAACCAACTGACAGTGGCTAGTGCTGGTCACAGATACCATGTATTAGAAAGGCACAAACTTGGCTGAGGAATGAGATCTTTTTAGTGACACCAAAACTAAAATTTGATGTGGAAAATTAGACTCAGAAATTATCAACATAAAATTCAAATTTCAGGAATAAGAACTTTAGTAACATTTAGGTCTGTCTAATTTAACCAAGATAAAGGCTGAAATTAGTAAAAATGAGGGCAACAAAAGAAAAGACATGGCGACAAAAATCTAATCAGTAAAGCCTAGTGTGGACAAAACCTTGGACGGTGCATCACGCTTTTGCTGGAATATTTTACATAAAGGACAACTGATTCCAGTGGAAACTATTTCAGTATAATAAAAATGGGAGTATAAAACAAAAATGGAAATATTTTCACTATAGAAAATTGATCAAGGATTTAGATTAGTATTACAGCTTTTACCCTGGCAAACATGTACTAGTTCTTTCAAGGTGAGAATTAATTAATGTGACTGTCATTCTGATGACAACATCTCATTCAGACATTCTGAGACAAAACATTCTCAGTGTCAAATCATGGAAGCCAGACCTCCTGTATTAAAACTATCATGGCGGAAATATGACTGAGCTTGTTGACTGCCTACTCGTAATCCACTCCCCTCTTTTTGTTCAGGTGTCCACTGCCAATAGCCTGTGTTATACATCATTTTAAATCCATTTAGTTCTTATAAACATTCTGTAGAAATTAGTTTGAACCTCAAACTCAATTTGGCATTTAGACTTAGAAGCAATAAACAAACACTTACTGATCATCTAGTATCTGCTTCTGCTGCTTTATTAGCAGCTGTGGGCATCCGTCCAAGAAGACCCAATCCTTGATTTCAAGGAACTCAAAAGCAAATTGGAGAATGGAGACCCACGATAGCATCACTGGGAATATGAGAGAATATATGATAGATAACAAATGAGCAATAACTCAGAGTGTGAAAATGCCCTTTTTTATTGAGGTGTAGTTGATTTACAAGGTTGTGTTGATTTCTGCTCTACAGCAGAATGACTCAGTTATACATATATTTACATTATTTTTAATATTCTTTTCCATTATGGTTTATCACAGGATATTGAATAGTTCCCTGTACTGTACAGTATGCCCTTGTTGTTTATCCATCCTATATGTATTAGTTTGCATCTGATAATCCCAGACTCCTACTTCATCCCTCCTCCACCGGCCCTCCCTCTTGGCAACCAGAAGTCTGTTTTCTCTAGTCTGTGTCTGTTTCTGTTTTGTAGATAGGTTCGTTTGTGTCATATTTTTAGATTCCACATATAAGTGATATCATATGGGATTTATCTTCCTCTTTCTGATTTATTTCACTTAATATGGTAATCTCTAGGTCCACTGGTGTTGCTGCAAATGGCATTATTTCATTCTTTTTTATGGCTGAGTGATATTCCATTACACAAACACACACACACACACACACATATGCACACTGCCTCGTCTTTATCTGTTCATCTGTCAGTGGACACTTAGTTTGTTTCCTTGTCTTCATTATTGTGAATAGTGTTGTTATGAACATAGGGGTGGATGTATCTTTTTGAATTATAGTTTTGTTCAGATATATTGCCCAGGAGTGGAATTGCTGGATCATACAGAAATGCTACTTTTTAGTTTTTTGAGGAAAGTCCATACTGGAAAATGCGCTTTCTAATGGCTGTTTAGCACTGATTGTGAAACTGAGCCCTCAGAAAGCACCCAATATGTGCCTGTTGAAATAGATAGCTGTCTCTTCTCTTAGACCCACTTTGAGCACAGAGGCTGTGCCTTACTTTTCTTTGGAACCCCAGCACTCATCCCAATACACTATTATGGGTACTCAATGTATATTTGATAAATTAATGAAAGATTGAAGGAGTGAATAAACAAATAAGAAAGTTCAGAGGATGCTCAGGGGTTAATGAATTAACTAGTCTAGGGTGGAAGTGGGACTAATTTGGAGGTGATTGTCAGTCTACACTGACTTTGTCCAGCATGTAATGGAGAAGCATGATAGGTTTTCAGCATGGTAATTATGAAGTGTTAAAGTGACCCTGAGAACAAGCAGCACCAACCCTTTATTGACTGGGCTAAGTACTTTGTGTGTGTTAACATGTTTAATCCTCATCATTCTAAGGATTAGGTAATATTAACTCCATTTGTGTTAACTGAATCTCTAAGAGGCTAAGGAAATTATTTAGGATCACACAGATAGCAAACAGCCTAGGAAAGACTTGAACCCTGGTGTGCTTTACTCCAATTCCTATGCTTCCCCCTATGCCATGGTGACTCCCTTGGAGATTCATTGATGGTGACAGGAAGTGTGGACAGGATAATACCAGGCCATTTGCAGCTCATACTCTTGGGTCTCTGAAATTTGAAAAAGCAGATCTGTCATGGTGTGAGTCAAGCAGGGATTTAGTGATGAAAAGAGACAGATTCTTCTCCTCATTGTGTGCTTTAAATAATGCCTCTCTCAAGCCTAGAACCCCTCCTAGGATGAATTGCTTGGAATTCAGAAACAGAATGTGAAGTGTCCTGTCTGTTACTGTAAGATCAAGCCTGACTTCATTTCTGTTTTCAATTAATTATTTTCAATCAGGTAACAGTTAGATTTTGCTCAGTGAACTCAAAAGGAAAATTTTTGTTCCCCATCCTCTTCTGACCTTATTTAATTATTTGAATATTGGCATTTAGTATTTGACAAATGCTAACATTTGGGTATTCGTGATAGTAAATCCACAAATTCTTTCCCACTTTAGAAAAATTGGTTCACTGTGAATTAATTTTGACTCATGTCAGTAGCAATGATAATATAACATTCATTTGCTATTCAGATGCTATTATTTGCATCGTGACACAAATTGCTTTATAATTCAGTCTTTATTTTCTAGTCGCCTGAAATAATATATCCTCAGTAGGTGAGGCCTTTCATCGAGACATTGCTCCCAAATATTCTGTGTTCTGATGCCACCTTATTTTCTTCAGTGCAGAGTTTTAGTGAACTCCTAGAAGATTTGAAGTCTGAGATCTGTCTACTGCTGAAGTACCAGACGCAATAAATGTTCCCCTTTTTTGGTAGGTGATTAAATAACAAAGTGCAGCTGAGGCATCTCATAATCTCCAGGCCCAAATCATGTCATTGAATGCATTCTCTGACTGTGGGAGAAATCATTCTAATACACGGGAGAAAAGGAGGTGAAAGAAACCAGCCTTTCAAAGCTTCCTGCCACGAGAGGACTGGGATTGTTATCTTCCTGGGGGATCATTGACATCCCGTCAGCACTGAATTACTACTGGCTTAGATGAATGGGTCTGGGAGGATGAATCTAAAATCAAATGTCGGTTGAAGGGCACAATCTATGAAGAAAGGCAGTGAATGTAATTGTTCAATCATATGTGAAGGGATGGAAGTTTGGTTTATTCATAATTGAGAGTGACTGAATCTTCTTGTCTCTGGGTGATGAATACATATTCTAAGAAAAACTGTCGCGTCTTAGGTGCCTTCCACCCCGAGGATTCAGCAGCATTCTCTTCCTCTCACAGTTTCACCTTCTCATTCCAGCTGTTGCCAATGGGAAAGTGGAACATCTGAGATTCATGCTTCCTGCATGTGTGTGTGTGTGACCCTTCAACCCTATGAATTGTAGCCTGCCAGGTTTCTCTATCCTTGCAATTTTCCAGGCAAGAATACTGGAGTGGGTTACCATTTCCTCCTCCAGGGGATCAGGTGGAGGAATCGAACATCTGCATCTTGTGCATTGGCAGGTGGATTCTTTGCCACTGTGCCACCTGGGAAGCTTATGCTTCCTATCCATCTCTAATATATTGAGGGAAATTGCTTTCCTGCAGAGGGCTTCCAGCTACTCTACAGGAGTATCACAGACTCGATGGACATGAGTTAGAGCAAGCTCTGGGAGTTGGTGATGCAAAGGGAAGTCTGACGTGCTACAGTCCAGAGTCAGACATGACTGAGAGACGGAGCATGCGTATGCACACTTTCCCATAAAGAATTAAATTTACAATGGCAATCATGCAAAAGGGTAATCCTCATTGAATGTTCAACTTTGTGGCTCTTAAACTGCAACCCACAAGCATTTCAGTTGGACTAGTCACCTTTCGAGCTGTTGGGTGGGTGTTTGAAGCTGGATGTAGGCACTGTTCTCTGAGATCTTGCTTCTCAGAGCGTCTCTGGACAGGACCAGCAGCCTCAGCCTCTCACGGGAGCTTGTTAGATACGCAAAACCTCAGGCCCCGCTCCAACCCTACTAAATCAGAATATGCCCTTGAAGAGGATTCCCAGAGGAGTCATATGCACATTCAATTTGAGAAGTGTTGCACTGAGAGGGGGAAGGGTGGCAGAGGGAATGTTGCAAAATGCCTGAGGGAACCATCCAGACTCATTGGTAGAAAGATGTAGCAGAGGAAGGAATAGTGAACTAGCTTGGAAACTGGGAGAAAGCATTTCTCAGAAGCTGAAAAGGGACATTCAATGAGGAAAGGGCTAGACCCTAAAGTCAAATATTTTAAAAGGCTTAGGGAGGGTATGTCTGTAGAATCTGCCTGGCTTTGGCATGAGAGAGCTTCTTGGTGCAGAAGAGAAGCCAGATTGTGAGGAATGTGATCAGGAAAGAGTGACTGAAGGGTTTGCCTTGCTTGAGAAGTTTAGCAGCTTCGGTATTGAAAAGAGTTGGGAGAAATGCTTTGGGGGTTAGGAGCACCTGGTTATGGCAAAGGGAAAGCAGAGATATGGGAGTGCTTGAACATGCTTGCTGAAGAGGGACCTGGCTGGTTCTGGGTGGTGGTAGAATGCAGTACAAGTAGAGGAGGGCCTTCCCTTGGAGGATTGGAGGAGGAGACATCTCCCTGGCACAGAGAAGAAGGGCTGTGGATGATAACAAGATAGATGGAGAAATGTATCCCAGTGTCTGAGAAAGTTTTCTCAGTTCTGGAGGAGGGAAACCCTCCTGCTAAGAATGGTTAGAATGCAGAGAAGGCTGAGAAAGCTAAGCAGTTCATGTTTTACTCTCTTAAAAAACTCTTAACAGTGATGAAGTGTATCTTTACCTTCCTCTTCTTGAGATTACAAAATTATCTTTAATAAACAGTATAACTGGGGGACTTCCCTGGGGGTCCAGTGGTTAGGACTCTGAGCTCCCAATGCAGGGGGCCTGGGTTTGATCCCCGGTCAGGAAACTAGATCTCACACGCCACAACTAAAAATCCCACAACAAAGATCAAAGATCCCAAGGGCCACAACAAAGACCTGGAGCAGCCAAATAAATGCTTTTTAAAAGCAACAGCAAAACTGTATAACTGGGTACTTGCTTAGCTGTCTGGCTTGGGATTCTGGCAAGTTGGGAGCCTTTGCTTTATGGGTGTCTATGTGTGAACCCAAGGTAAGAGAAACCTAAGTAAGATGGTAGGTGTTGCAAGAGAGCATCAGAGGGCAGACACACTGACTGACTCGATGGATGTGAGTCTGAGTGAACTCCAGGAGTCGGTGATGGACAGGGAGGCCTGGCGTGCTGTGACTCATGGGGTCGCAAAGAGTTGGACAAGACTGAGCGACTGAACTGAAAGGAAAGCCAGTTTGGGAAACATTTTGACTGTTTTTTATAAGGTTAAATATGTACTTACCATACCAGCAATCCTACTTCTATATATTTGCCTAAGTGAAATGAAAGCTTATTTCCTCTAAAAACCTCCATAGAAATTTTTGTAGCAGTATAATTCATGACTGTGAAAACTTGGAAACAGACAAGATGCCTTTCACAAATGAATGGAAAACAAAATGTGGTGCATTCGTGTTCACAGAAGGAAACACAACTCAACAACAAAAAGAAAAACGCTTCTGGGACTTCCCTGGGGATCCAGTGGTTAAGACTCTGCACTACCAATAAAGGGGGCGCAGATTACATCCCTATTCTGGGAACTATGACCCCACATGGCATAAGGCACGGTCAGAAAATTTTTTTAGAAAAGGAAAACACTTCTGTTTCACTCAACAACATGGATCAATCTTAAGTGCATTTTTCTAAGTAAAATAAGTCAGACTCCCTAGGCAATATGTCATATGATTCAACTTATATGACATTCTAGAAATGACAAAACTATAACAGATGAAAACAGTTATAATAGCTTCATCTTATGTTGATAGGCTGACCTGCTCTGCCTACTCTCTCAACCTGGAGAACTTGGATCCTATAGGAATCACAGATTGGTAGTACAGATCTCCCCCAAGCTTTGTAGAGGGAACCTGATTATGTGGTTTAGTCTTTTAAAGATACTCTAGTCTATCACAGTCATTTGGATGGTATACACCCTTGGGACACATACTCCTTAACTAACCTCACTCTACTTATTATGTAACCTCCTATTCTCACAAAGACACAAAACCAAGTTTTATAGTATTTTTTTTTTCTCTTATAAAGGCCAGCATCTGGCCTTTTCAGTATTGCCTTAATCATTTTCCTTCTTTCAGAGAAGAACACATTCTTCATAGGAATAATACAAGTAATAGACCTGTAAAACCTCAGACTGGAGGGGAAAAGTATTTAAGAAAAGACTAAGTGCAAACTAATGAAACATAAAACACTTGTACCATAAAAAACTAGGAAAATATCATTAGCGTGGTAAATTATTGGAAGAATAATTATCCCCAAGACGTTCAGGTGCTCCCTACATCTTGCTTGCAAAGGACTGACATAATGTGATAAGGAGATAAAACTGTCAGCCCTCAAATGTGTGGAGGGATAAAGGTTTGAACATGAGATTAAACTGGCTGTACAAACAAGTTCAATGTCAGTGCAATGAAAATTGGGCGTTGCAGATGTTTGGGGTGTATATGTGAAATGAACATTTGAATGCATAGCACAGGTGACCTTGGATGGCTTCATTGGGAAGAAAAGAAGATTAAAATATTCCTCTCAGATACTGCCATTAGTTACTTTTTCAAAGTGGAAAAGACCCAGTGACTGTATGTGGCATATTGGGATGATGATGCTGTGATCAGTGTAATGCCATTTGGATGTACAGGTTTCTCATACTTTAGGGATGTCAAAAGAGGCTGAGACTAGGTCATCAGGGGACTCACCAGATCTTCCATTTTAGAGACAGTCGTGGTAGAAATCATACTCTCAGGGATAAAATGCTTACACCCACCTTAGGGCATGAGGAGGTAAACTTCTGGGCTGATTTGGTGGCATAATAATAATAGTACAGCGGAACTAATGACAGACTCTCATTTACATGTAATTGTACTGGAAGATTATTTGGGGAAATAAAAGATAGGATAGTCACATCTTGACCATGAATTTTCTGATATTCCTAAGCTATATCCTAGTTTTAAATCAGGGAAGTAATTCTTTTGATTTCTGTTTTAATACAAGTCAATTGTTCATTAATTTCTACTAAACTAAAAAGATTCAGGGAATTCTCTGGCTTCTAATGGTTAGGACACCGCACTTTCACTGTAGGGGACACAGGTTCCATCCCTGGTCGGGGAACTAAGATCCCACAAACTATGTGGTGCACCCGTCCCCCCCAAAAAAATATCCATATACAGTTGACACTTGAGCACCTGGTGGTTGGGATACCAGCCTTCTGTGTAGTTAAAGATCTGTGTATAGCTTTACAGAGGACTCTCCTTATATGAAGTTCTGCATCCACAGATTCAACCAATCACAGATCACGTAGTACTATAGTATGTAGTTAGTGGGGGAAAAAAAAAATCTGTGAGTAGATGAGCCTACTTTAAACCTTTAAACCTTGTTTGAGGGTCAGCTGTTTCGCCAGGAAAAATAACTTTCTTTTTCTAAAGATAGTTTGTCCAGGGGGTAAGTGTTGCTGAAACCTCATTTTCACTTGATTTGTGAGTCCATCCACCCTCCATATGGTTATTTGGCACTAGAATTGGGCCTGTCCTAAAGAGTTTTCAGAGAACCAAATTTCATTGTGTGGCTGCTTAGTACTGGTGGCTTGTATACTATTATTTCATAAATAAAAATTATTTACTTTGTCTGTAGGTCTATCCCCCTTGTTGAATTCTTTTAGGAATAAGCCAATGCAAATTAATATTTCCATAAGGGCTTTTGCTTAATTCAACACCTCCACATATATTTTCCTTTTGGGTTTTCTAGTTATTATTGGGAAATTTGATGACATTTTTATTGTAGATGAGGAAACCAAGGCTTGAAAACATTATCTGCCTGACATGACTTGGTTAATAACAATAGAGATGGGATTCAAGCCCAGAGTAACTGATTCCAGAATCTAAGCTCTTTTGTGCCAAACTGGAAGTTGATTCTGTGTAAGGGTAGTGTGCTTGTGTGCTTAATCACTCAGTCATGTCTGACTCTTTGCAATTATTTGGACTGTAGCCCACCAGGTTCCTCTGTCTATGGGATTTTTCAGGCAAGAATACTGCATTGAGTTGTCATATCCTTCATTAGGGAATCTTGCCTAGCCAGGGATCAAACTAGCATCTCCTGTGTCTCCTACATTGCAGGCAAATTCTTTACCTGCTGAGCCATCCAGGAAGCCTGTGTGAGGGTAGACATGATGTCAAGTCTAAGCTATCTTGTCCCCACACTCTTTTAATAGCAGCAGTCTAAACAGTAATTGAAGCCCCATTTGATGATGTTCAGTTCAGTTCAGTAGCTCAGTCGTATCCGACTGTTTGTGACCCTATGAACCACTCATGCCAGGCCTCCCTGTCCATCACCAACTCCTGGAGTCCCCACAAACCCATGTCCATTGAGTTGGTGATGCCATCCAAGCATCTCATCCTCTGTTGTCCCCTTCTGCTCCTGCCCTCAATCTTTCCCAGCATCAGGGTCTTTTCCAATGAGTCAGCTCTTCGCATCAGATGGCCAAAGCATTGTAGTCTCAGCTTCAGCATTAGTCCTTCCAATGAACACCCAGAACTGATCTTTAGGATGGACTGGTTGGATCTCCTTGTAGTCCAAGGGACTCTCAAGAGTCTTCTCCAACATCACAGTTCAAAAACATCAATTCTTCTGTGCTCAGCTTTCCTTATAGTCCAACTCTCACATCCATACATGACCACTGGAAAAACCATAGCCTTGACTAGACAGACCTTTGTTGGGCAAAGTAATGTCTCTGCTTTTTAATATGCTGTCTAAGTTGGTCATATGATGTTAGGACAGTGCAAAATGAGCTTGTTGAAAGAAAGATAATTCCCTTTGGATGTGTGGTCTGAGAGGAGACATTCCATTGACACTGGATATGCAGGTCTAGAGAACCAGATAGAAATCTGGGTCATGACGTATTTTGAAAACTGTATTTATAGATATAGATTGTAATTTTAATTATTCTTGTTCAGACCTCCCTGAATAAGGATATTGCTGTAACTTGAGTTATGGCATGAATGATGTTCAGATGAAAATCAGCTCTACTTACATTTAGCTTGTCATGTTATAACTATTATCCTATCTAAGAAAGAGCAAGAGAAAGGTTGCTGAATTTTGGAAGTACTACCCAGTGAACAACAACAAAATTTTTGCGGTTTGCTACATATAACATAGTGATGAAACATGACATTTAGACTCAAACACTTTAAATAGTCCCTTGGGCTATGTTCAGGGCACAGAACAGCTGTATGTGAAATTAAATAAAGCTAATTTAAATGAATTAGATGAACCAGAAAAATCACAAGTTTGCATTCATAAAAGTTTTCTGTGTAAGAAGTTGTCAGTGCAATTTCTTCAAACTGCAGATCTTGGGAAATGGGGGTTTCTGTGATAAGGCACACATTTTAAGGTAGTAAAAATATAAAGTTTTTTCAGATTTCATGTTGAAAGTATAATTTTGCAAATATTTTACACAGATGAATTGCAATATTTACAGCATAATTGTCATGGAAGGCACCAAGAAAAGCAGTGAAACAGAATAAAAGTATGCTTTCTTCTTATTGCTTATATTTTAGGTATGACACACATATCTGGGAAATGATGCTATTTTTTGGTAGAAGTTACAGTCTGAACACACACTCACATTAGTATTTATATGAGAATCTATACTGAAGAAATTGATCCGCTGTTATATTTATTCCTGGGTTTGGAAAGGGAGATGTTGCTTTAGTGGAGCTAAAAATGTTAGAATAAAAATGAACATATAACTAGCTTTAATGCCCCTGACTACAAGATTGTTAGAATGTCATCATCAAGGACTATGAAATTGTTTTCATCAAAAAACTAAAAGGACGATTTCTGGGAACCAAGGTGAATTAAAGTTTGACCTTTAAAAAATGTTTATCTTTCTCCACACTCTCACAGGTACTTGTTTTCAGGTTTCAGGAATGAAATGCATTGATCCTGTTTTTAGAGATCAGTCATAGGGGTAAACAGAAGACTCTGTGATTTATGACCAAACCTACTGATAGTTCCTTGGAGAGGTTCAACATTCACAGATTGAGAACTGTTTGAGAAACCAGGGATTCAAACATTACAGTCCCCATTTCAGAAATGAAAATAATGGCAAGTTGAAATTTATTAGAGTCCAATATAAAGAAATCTAATATCTAGCCAATCCATAATAAACAAATTTTTTTTCTGGCCTTATGTAAGACTGATCACCTTGTTTTGTCTCATTTCTTTCTAAGATGGCTTTAGTGCAAGTGTTTAAACAATGCACTTAAATCGGAAGATGAAGAGAAACTTTTAGGCTATTTAACTTAATCCTATTCTAGAGACAGTGGTCAGGGGAAAACTTAAGCAATAAGAGAGCTTTAAGAAAAATGTTCAAAACAGTCGAATGAGGTATCATCCGCTTTCAGTGTGATTTCATAGCAGAAATGTAAAAGAAAATATTGTGTGCTATATCTTTATTAGTCATTTAAGTGTCGTGGATATAAAATAAAGCAAATGCAATAATTACCCACCATAAATTGATCATAACCTCTTTTTCCTTTTTCAAGTTGAACTTTAGAAAAATGTTCTTTATTTTAGAGAGGATATATCACATTTACTGAAGACTTATGCTAGTATGTCAGAAAGCCAGAGGTTTCATTTTATTCCATATTTGTGTGTGTTTGTATATATATGTGTGTGTGTGTGTATTCTTTTCAAGTTCTCATTATGAGTGTAATCTGGTTTGGCCGCCCTGGGTCTTCGCTGCTGCACAGAGTTTTCTCTAGTTGCAGAGGGCAAGGGCCACACCCTAGTTGCAGAGCACAGGTTTCTCACCGTGTGGCTTCTCTTACTGTGGAACACGGGCTCCAGGGTGTGTGGGCTTTAGCAGCTGTGGCATGTGGATCAGTAGCTGCAGCTCCCAGACTCTAGAGCACAGTCTCAGTAGTTGTGGTGTAGGGTTTTAGTTGCTCCGCGGCATGTGTGATCCTGCCAAGCCAGGGACTGAACACGTGTCTCCTGCATTGGCAGGTGAATTCTTTACCACTGAAACACCAAAGCCCTGATTCTTTTTTTTTTTTTTTATTCAGGCTGCCCATTGAGCAGAGTTCCGTGCGTTCTACAGTAGGTCTTGTTGGTTATCCATTTTAAATATAGCAATGTGTACATGTCCTGTGTCAACTCTTTTGCTTAACGTGATGTTCTTGAGATTCATTCATGTTGCTGTATGCATAAAGTATGTTCTCTTTTATTGCTGACTAGTAATCTTCCAATGAATTGAAAACCCACAATTTAAGACAGGAATAGCACCTCAAAAGGAAATGTACTTCTCTGAAAAGGCCTGAAATGTTCTCTTCTAATTTAATTTAATTTACTTATTTTGGGCTGTGCTGGGTGTTCATTTTGCTAGTTGGGCTATTCTCTAGTTGCAGCGAGAAGGTCTCTCATTGGGGTGGCTTTTCTTGCGGAAAACAGGCTTTAGCATGCATGGGCTTTAGTAGCTGCGGCTCCCAGGCTCTAGAGCACAGGCTCAGTACTTGGGGCGCAGGGGCTTAGTAGTTCTGTGGCATAGGTGACCTTCCTGGACTAGAGATCTGACTCGTGTCTCCTGCACTGGCAGGCGGATTCTTTACCACTGAGTCACCAGGGAAGCCCCACAATTTCTTTATCTGTCCACCTGCTGGTGGACATTTGGGTTGTTTCCAGGTTTTAGCTATCATGAATAAAACTGCTATGAACATTCATATACAAATATTTGAGTGAACAAAAATTATTTGGGGGAGTATATATTTAGAAATATTCCACTATATGATAAGTACACATTTAAGGAAATGTCAAATTGTTTTCCTTAGTGCTTGTGTTCCTAAGAGCAAAGTGAAAGAATTCCAGTTGCTCTGCATTGTCAGTCTTTAATTTTAGCCGTTCTAATGGGTGTGTAGTCATGTCTCTTTGTGATTTTCATTGACCTTTCTCTAATAATTCATTGTATTGACAATCTTTTTCTATGTTTATTTTCCATTCCTACACCTTCTTTTGTAAAGTATCTATTCAAATACTTAACCCACTTCTAATGTTTTATTCTTCTTAAGTTGTGAGAATTCTTTATGTATTCTGGATCCCAACCCTTTGTAAGATATTTTTATGATAAATATTTTCTTCCAAGGTATGAGTTGCCTTTTCATTTACTTAACAATGTCCTAACATAGCAGAAAATTTTAAAATATTTACTTATTTATTTTTGGCTGCACTGGGTCTTAGTTGCAGCACGTAGACTCTCTAGTTGTGGTGTGTGGGCTCAGTAGTTGCCCTGAGGTATCTGGGGTCTTAGCTCCCCCAGCAGGGATGAAACCCATGTTCCTTGCATTGGACCACCAGGGAGTTCCCAGTAGAAATGTTTACTATTACTGAGACTAAATTTATCAGTTTTTCCTTTGTGATGTATATTTTGTGTGTCCTAGCTAATGAATGCTTGCCTATTCCACAGTTAAGGAAATTTTCTCCTATAAAACTGCCTTATATTTAACCTTGCTACTCCTCCCCTTGGTGATTTGTTCCACCCTAAATTATTTCCTTGTAGTCTATTTCCTTTCTACTCCTCTTCTTCCGGTCTCTTAATCATGGACACTTCCAAGCTTCTTCTCCCTTCGATAATCAAATAATGCATGCTCGTTAAAGAAGAGTTAGAGGACAAAGGAGTGCAGTGATCATTATAAGAATAGAACCAATTTCAAGTGCAGTACCAGCACAGTGCCATCTGGAGGGTGGTAAGATATGATGGACAGGAGAGCATAAACTAAATTTATCAGTTTTTCCTTTGTGATGTATATTTTGTGTGTCCTAGCTAATGAATGCTTGCCTATTCCACAGTTAAGGAAATTTTCTCCTATAAAACTGCCTTATATTTAACCTTGCTACTCCTCCCCTTGGTGATTTGTTCCACCCTAAATTATTTCCTTGTAGTCTATTTCCTTTCTACTCCTCTTCTTCCGGTCTCTTAATCATGGACACTTCCAAGCTTCTTCTCCCTTCGATAATCAAATAATGCATGCTCGTTAAAGAAGAGTTAGAGGACAAAGGAGTGCAGTGATCATTATAAGAATAGAACCAATTTCAAGTGCAGTACCAGCACAGTGCCATCTGGAGGGTGGTAAGATATGATGGACAGGAGAGCATATCTGGAAGTCAAGGTTCCTAAGCTTGAATTCTACTTCTCCCATCTTCTGGTTGCGTGGTCTTCGGCAGTGGTTCACTCCAGCAAGATTTACAGGATCTGATAGCAGTTTGCAGTAGGATTTTTGGTAGCAAAGCCTACAGAGAAAAAGCATCAGGAAAATGACATACTTCTTCAAGGTCTAGAAAGTGAAAGTGTTAGTTGCTCAGTCCTGTCTGACTCTTTGTGACCCAGTGGACTGTGTAGCCCACTAGGTTTATCTGTCCATAGAATTCTCAAGTCAAAAATACTGAAGTGGGTAGCTATTCCCTTCTCCAGGGGATCTTCCCAACCAGGGGTCAAACCCGGGTCTCCTGCATTGCAGGTGGATTCTTTACCATCTGAGCCCCTAGGGAAGTCCTCAAAGCCTAGAGAGATAAGGCAAAAACTTCCAAAGCTCTTCAGCTGAGGCCCCACAAAGTATGCTTTCTCTCTACCAGAGAAACACAGGGACCTGGAATATCTCTGCCCAGGGAAGATTCTTTGAATCTCAGGAGCCAAGACTTTTATGCAGGGGTTGGTAGCATAGGCATCTCCTGCTACTCAATCTGCCTCGGCAATTAAAACGCAGGCCCCAACAGTAAAACCAAGTACCAACATCATCAGTCTGTTGTTATTGCAAAACAGCCTGATAAGCCAGTAGAATGTGGCCCACTGCTCCTGGTGTATATAACAAAATCATTAATCACTAATAGGAAGAGCTCTCTGAGGGCCACATTCTCAGGGATTGTTCGAGGGTCAGTAGTGGTTCCCTTGGAGACAGAAAGGAGTACGTGATCATACCTGCTGTGCTCACTCTTTCCTCACAGGTGTGCTAAGTTGCTTCAGTCATGTACGACTCTTGGCAACCCTATGGACTGTAGCCTGCCAGGCTCCTCTGTCCATTGGATTCTCCGAGCAAGAATACTGGAGTGGGTTGCTGTGCCCTTCTCCAGGGGATCTTCCCAACCCAGGGAGTGAAACCACATCTCTCTGTTACATCTCCTGCATTGACAAACGGGTTCTTTACCATTAGTGCTGCCTGGGAAGCCTTGTAGCCTCTCTAAAGCCTCTTTTCTTTATCTGTAAAATGAAAAAAATAAATCCATAGGGTTCATAGGATTGTTATGAGAATTAAGCAAGATTATACACACAGAGTTTTCAGCATTATTTTTTGTACATTGTTGTTGCAATGTACATTAATACTATTAATATTAAGTATTTCCCTTTTCTCTCATGAAAGGATAACAGTACCTGTTTCATTGGTTGGTTGTGAGCATAAAATACAGTTCTAATCTGATCACTTCATGGGAGATAGATGGGGAAACAGTGGAAACAGTGTCAGACTTAATTTTTTTGGGCTCCAAAATCACTGCAGATGGTGACTGCAGCCATGAAATTAGAAGACGCTTACTCCTTGGAAGAAAAGTTATGACCAACCTAGATAGTATATTCAAAAGCAGAGACATTACTTTGCCGACTAAGGTCCGTCTAGTCAAGGCTATGGTTTTTCCTGTGGTCATGTATGGATGTGAGAGTTGGACTGTGAAGAAAGCTGAGCGCAGAAGAATTGATGCTTTTGAACTGTGGTGTTGGAGAAGACTCTTGAGAGTCCCTTGGACTGCAAGGAGACCCAACCAGTCCATTCTGAAGGAGATCAACCCTGGGATTTCTTTGGAAGGAATGATGCTAAAGCTGAAACTCCAGTACTTTGGCCACCTCATGCGAAGAGTTGACTCATTGGAAAAGACTCTGATGCTGGGAGGGATTGGAGGCAGGAGGAGAAGGGGACGACCGAGGATGAGATGCCTGGATGGCATCACGGACTCCATAGACGTGAGTCTGAGTGAACTTTGAGAGATAGTGATGAACAGGGAGCCTGGCGTGCTGCGATTCATAGGGTCACAAAGAGTCGGACATGATTGAGCGACTGAACTGAACTGAACTGAATAGATACAGTTTGCCACAGAGCTTTGCCCTTAAGTCTTCACTAATCTTGGTGCCTCCTATTACCCCATTATCCAGAGGAAACCATGATTAACATTTTGTCAAAGGTGTCTTCCACTCAGTTTATAAACAACTCATTTACACTGTGTTTTCAATAAAGCAGTGGAAAGAGTAACACCCTTTTCAAAGCTAACCTCCAGAATTGTCTCCTAAATGTTTCGTGATAGCAGATTTTCTGGTGACTGCAGTATCTGACGTGTCTGGGAGCTCACAGCAAAGGCTGGAAGCTTTCCAGCTGTTACAACCATGTGATCAGGGCCATCGCCCAGACTCCCTCGCCTTGCTGGGGCCAGAAGGTGTGCTTCTAAGATTCAGGTCTGTGAACGCAGATGTGCTTAGCTTTCCCTCTTTCATCCAATAAGTAGTTCTTAGCTTCTGAGTAGCAAACGTGATTCTCAGCTCCGTGGAACAAGAGCCACGGAATCCCTGCCCTGTGTCTCCTGCTTTTCCCTTATTTTATGTGAAAGCACTTGTGTGTGTGTGTGTGTGTTTTATTCTTTTCTCTTTTGCTTGATAATCTGGAAGAATGCCCTATTAATTTTCAATAATCTCACTTTCTAATTAGATCTTTAGTCATCTCATTCTTCTACTACTGACAATTTATACATTATGTACTTATGTTGATGACTTAATTCTTTTAAACTTTTTATTTTATACTGGAGTATAGCCAATTAGCAATGTTGTGATCGTTTCAGGTGGACAGCAAAGAGACTCCCTCATATATACCTGTATCCATTCTCCTCCGTATTCCCTTCCCAATCAGGCTGCCACATAGCACTGAGCCAAGTTCCCTGTGAAAGCATTTGCTTTACATTAAGTACTTTTTCATTACTTCCCTGGTGGCTCAGCTGGTAAAGAATCTGCCTGCAATGAGGGAGACCTGGGTTCGATCCCTGGGTTGGGAAGATCCCCTGGAGAAGATCCACTCCAGTATGCTGGCCTGGAGAATTCCATGGGCTGTATAGTCCCTGGGGTTGCAAAGAGTCGGCTACGACTGAACAACTTTTGCTTTCATTTTTTGTTACATGGTGTTTTAGGAGTACACCCCCACTGGATAAAATTAGAAATGCAATAATGACTCGTCTTTTGCTTTGTAGTTTTTATCTTACATGGTTGAAGTCATACTGTATCCAGCCCCCCACCACTCCCAGTCCCAATTATAATTAGTTTTCCATGTCAAAAATTTTTTCATAATATTTTTTCATAAATTTTGCTGCAGCAGAGCAGCAATTCCTTGAATTCATGTGATATCCTCTTAATCAATGGCTTTGCAGCTTTTTGGGCCACAATTCACCAAAGAAATATGTTATACATTGTTACTCGAAACTCACACACACACCCCCTGAAACAGAAGTTTCATGAAACAATACTTACCCTTACTACATGCTATACACTTTGATATATTTTTACTATTCTCTATAAATTTTTTTCAAAGATGTTGGTCAAATATACTAGGGAAAATGGGTTACTGTTCTTTTTAAAAAATATTTATTTATTTGGCTGCTCCAGGTCTTAGTGCAGCATATGGGATCTTTTTTAGTTGCCATGTGAACTCTTAGTTGCAGCATATGGGATCTGGTTCCCTGACCAGAGGTTAAACCTGGGCCTCCTGCATTGAAAACACGGAGTCTTGGCAACTGGACCGCCAGAGGAGTCCCACCACTGCTCTTAATGTTCTTGGATTCCCAAAGTGGGATAAATGAGAACTGGTACCCCTCTCTTCTTTCCTCACACAGTCCATTTGTCTTGGTTGGTTCCTCCCTAGAAGCAGAGCTTGAGGTAAGGATTGGGATGGGATGCAGGTTATTTATTCGGGATGTGATATCAAGAAACAGAAGCAAAAAGAAGGATAGGTTAAATCAAGGTGTATTATGGAGCTAGTTGCTGCCATGGGCAAGTGGAGCTCAGTCCACTGGAGAACCCACTGGGAATGGAAAGAAGGTCCTCAGATGTTTCCTCCAACAGATGAGAGGTTGGGGCACAGTAATCTACTGACTTCCATCCTTTGTTGGTTGAGGGTGTCCAACCTACTTCCCAATCTGACTGCAGAAAAATGGAGAGACAAAAGGTGGGTGCCTAGATGGGGGCTGTCATCATGCATAGATGTCTCCTCACAGCCTCCACTGAAACACGAGTGAACCAGGAGCATGTGCTGCAGAGACCAGAAAAGCAGGAAGTGGGCAACTTCAGGCTTCTCCCCCGAGTACATCTTTCTTCCTCCTACCTGGGCAGCCTGTCTCAGGGTCTTTCTGCCATGGCAGACAAGCAGAACCTGACGATTGAACTCCTCCAGACTTGGCTCTTGACACATAAACATAATTTAGAAAAATCTTCTGTCTTTCTCAGCAAAGCTGTTTTCTTGCTAAGATCTAGTTTCAATGGCGGCTATAAGTGTCTTCTAGACTGGGGGTACCTCCGTGTTTCACTGATGCCTGTCATTGCATCAGTAGGTGGGGGGGATTCAGGATATGGAAACCACTCTAAAACAAGTTCCAAAATGTTCTTTCTCTTACTTTTAATTGTGATTTGTAAATACTCACAGTATAGGATGAGTATGCCATAAGTTATTTAATTATAAACTTTTCTGATTTGGGACATTTATTTTGCTTCCATCCTTGCAGTATCAAAAATAATGTTATAGCAAACATCATTGTGCATAGTTCTTTGAGTCTCATATCATTTTTTTTTTGGTCTCATATCATTTTACTAAGATAGGAGTTAAAGTGGAAATAGAGAGTTAAAGATATAAAAACTGTAAAAGCTTTTGATCCATTTTGACCCACTGCTTTCCACAAAGTATAAATTTAACTGATGGATACACTCACCAGTCACATTGTGTGAATTAGACAAACTTAAAAACATTAAAAAAAAATTCTCAATGTTGAAAATTTAGAAAGCGTAGAAAAGTAAAACAGTAACAACCCACATTCCTGAGACATCCATTAATACTCTAATATATTTTATAGTTTTTCTCACTCATATATAATATATATGTATAATTTAAAAATAAAATAGGATATATCACATATAGAGTTTCATATTCTGGCATTCTCCTTTAATATTACATTCCACTTTTCAGAAAGATAATTTTAAGTGGTTTCAAAATGTTTCATCCTTTTTAGCTGGGAATTATGTTTGGCTACCATGAACAGAGTTTGACTGGCATAAACATATAACAGTTTATTTTTTTCTCATATAATGAGACATCTGGAAGGAGCCAGTCACCAGCTTTGTTACAGGGGTTCAAAGATGTCAGAACTGCGGTCATTACAATTCTCCTGGCTTTTCTCTCAAGGACCCCAAATGGCTGGTGGGGCTTGAGCCATCATCTCAGTGATCAAGACAGCTAGGTCCAGGCAGCAATCCAGGTGCTTGGAAGTCTCACCCAAGGACTTCTACTTATATCTTATTGGCTGCCTTGTCTGTAAAGAAGTCTATGAAATGTAGTATTTTTAGCTAAGTACATTGCTGATTGTAATAATAGAGGATGTTGTTTATAACAAAGAGGAGGATGGAAATTGGGCAGCTAAGCTATCTCTGCCACAGCATTATATGGTGTAATATTTTATTTGACTAATTTCCTATAAAGGAGTATTTAGTTTTTTCTAATTTTCACCATTATACCAATTGCCATGGTAAGCATCTTTGCACAAACATCTCGATATTTCTTATTATTTCCTTATGATGAATTCCCAGATGGAATTAATAAATCAAATCATGGAATGCAAAATTGCTTTCCAGAAAGATTCTACCAATTACACTCTCACCAGCAACATATAAAACTGTTGGGCAGTTTTTCTGAGAGTCATTCATTGAATACTTGCTTTCTGTCCAACACCAGATGGTCCCTTGAGATTCTTTTTTCAAGCAGTAATATCATTCACGAATGTTAGAAAATGCAATCAATCCTTAAATAGAATATGTCAAAATGGCAATGGCTGAGCACTCTGCCTTTTATTTAATTAAATATATACCAGAAGAAAATGTCCTTGGAGGATGCACCTGCAAGGTGACATACACATTTCAGACTTGTATGTTCTTGTATTTTGATTTTTGAAGAAGTCCCTAAGATGGTTTTGATACCAGTAATGACATGGTACCATGAGAGAAAGGATGACAAGGAAAAGACACCATCTGAGAGCCTATCAAGAAATCTAAATCAATTTAAGATCTTTAAAAGTTAATGTTAAAAAAAAAAAAACTTAATGTTAGAAACTATTATAAAAGATATGCATCTTAACATAACCATAGCTATTCTGTAAGCCAATGCAGTTTTAGCAAAGTTTTGAAGCCCCATCTATTGAGTTGCATTCTAATGAAACTAGTGTTAGCAGAAGCAACTCACAGCTATGTCACTGAGCTGAATTCCTCCACAACCACAAGCAAGAGCCAAAATCTGCCATATTTAGAGTACTCTTGCCTGGAAAATCCCATGGATGGAGGAGCCTGGTAGACTGCAGTCCATGGGGTCACTAAGTCGGACATGACTGAGCAACTTCCCTTTCACTTTTCACTTTCATGCACTGGAGAAGGAAATGGCAACCCATGCCAGTGTTCTTGCCTGGAGAATCCCAGGGACGGGGGAGTCTGGTGGGCTGCCGTCTATGGGGTCGCACAGAGTCAGACACGACTGAAGCGACTTAGCGGCAGCAGCAGAAGTGTATACAGTTTTTAAAAAGTGGTAGTAGCTCAGTTGTGTCTGACTCTTTGCAACCACATGATTGTAACCCACCAGGCTCCACTGTCCATGGAATTTTCTAGGCAAGAATACTGGAGTAGGTAGCAATTCCCTTATCCAGGGAATCTTCCCAACCCAGGGATCTAACCCAGGTCTCCTGCACTGCAGGCAGATTCTTTACCAGGGAAGTCCCAGTTACCATGTTCTCAAAAAATTCATACTTTGAGTGACTTTCTGGTAAATTAAGTTGAAATTTTAAATGCACCCTGGAACGCAAATGGAAAGAACTCATAGAAGCTCTGTTCAGGTTAATGCAGTAAAATTTACAAAGGGATTGCAGCACATCCTTTATTAAAGAAGATCATTTTCTAAATAAGAATAATTACCTGCTAATTCATGTTTTGAGAGTCTGGTTTTGTACTTCAGGTCTCTTTAAAGAAAGGCTGGGCTTTAAGTGCTGTCAAAATTTTTCTGGCCTTTAGCTTTCCTTGCTTAAGAAAAGATGAAAGCCTTTGGAAAAAGTGATATGTGCATGTGAGTTTTTAGAATTTAGTCTGTGTTCTAAATAGAGCTGTGCATGGTCATCTAGGTCCCTGAAATGGTAGTAGATTGTTCAGGCTGTGTCTTGAACCTAGGGAGCAGAAGCTATTGTTTGTTCAGGAGGGCGGAGACCACACCACAAAGATGCTTCCCACCTCCCAAGGGTACAGGCAGGCCCAGTGCTTAAAACTAGCCCTGGGATGGAACTTCCCTGGTGGTACAGTGGTTTAAAAAATGCCCTTCCACTGCAGGAGCCATGGCTTCAATCCTTGGTTTGGTGGTGTAGCCAAAGATTAAGGAAAAAACAAAAACAAAAACAAAACTAGTCCTGGCAACTTCCTAGGGAACAAATGCACATAGTTATGAAGTGTACGGATCACAATAAACTGTGGAAAATTCTGAAAGAGATGGGAATACCAGACCACCTGACCTGCCTCTTGAGAAACCTGTATGCAGGTCAGGAAGCAAGTTAGAACTGAACATGGAACAACAACCTAGTTCCAAATAGGAAAAGGAGTACATCAAGGCTGTGTATTGTCACCCTGCTTATTTAACTTCTATGCAGAGTACATCATGAGAAACACTGGGCTGGAAGAAGCACACTCTGGAATCAAGATTGCCAGAAGAAATATCAATAACCTCAGATATGCAGATGACACCACCCTTATGGCAGAAAGTGAAGAGGAACTAAAAAGCCTCTTGATAAAAGTGAAAGATCAGGAGAGTGAAAAGGTTGGCTTAAAGCTCAACATTCAGAAAACTAAGATCATGGCATCTGGTCCCATCACTTCATGGGAAATAGATGGGGAAACAGTGGAAACAGTGTCAGATTTTATTTTTGAGGGCTCCAAAATCACTGCAGATGGTGACTGCAGCCATGAAATTAAAAGACGCTTACTCCTTGGAAAGAAAGTTATGACCAACCTAGATAGTATATTGAAAAGCAGAGACATTGCTTTGNGGGGAAACAGTGGAAACAGTGTCAGATTTTATTTTTGAGGGCTCCAAAATCACTGCAGATGGTGACTGCAGCCATGAAATTAAAAGACCCTTACTCCTTGGAAGAAAAGTTATGAGCAACCTAGATAGCATTTTGAAAAGCAGAGACATTAGTTTGCCAACAAAGGTCCATCTGGTCAAGGCTATGGTTTTTCCAGTGGTCATGTATGGATGTGAAAGTTGGACTGTGAAGAAAGCTGAGCACCGAAGAATTGATGCTTTTGAACTGTGGTATTGGAGAAGACTCTTGAGAGTCCCTTGGACTGCAAGGAGATCCAGCCAGTCCATTCTAAAGGAGATCGGTCCTGGATGTTCTTTGGAAGGAATGATGCTAAAGCTGAAACTCCAGTACTTTGGCCACCTCATGCAAAGAGTTGACTCATTGGAAAAGACCCCGATGCTGGGAGGGATTGGGGGCAGAAGGAGAAGGGGACGACCGAGGATGAGATGGCTGGATGACATCACCGACTCGATGGACGTGAGTTTGAGTGAACTCCAGGAGTTAGTGGTGGACAGGGAGGCCTGGCTTGCTGTGGTTCATGGGTCACAAAGAATCGGACACGACTGAGCGACTGAACTGAACTGATGAAGTGTGTACAACCAATCTTTTTGTTCTCTCTAGGGTATGTTTGTCTCTATTTCAGTTGTTTAAATTGTGTCAATTTCGGACCAAAAATCTTGATGAAATAAACTAAAACAAAACAAAACAAAACAAAACTAGACCTGGCACATAGTTGGTGGTCCAATAACATTCCACTCCAGTATTCTTGCCTAGAGAATCCTAAGAACAGAGAAGCCTGGTGGGCTACAATCCATGGGGTTGCAAAGCAAAGTGAAAGTGAAGCTGCTCAGTCGTGTCTGACTTTTTGCGACCCCATGGATTGTAGCCTGCCAGGCTCCTCCATCCATGGGATTTTCCAAGCAAGAATATTGGAGTGGGTGGCCAGGAGTTGGACACAGCTGAGCATGGACACAGGCACTCGGTGGATTTCCCTCAAGGCATAGCTGGGACATTTGTAATTAGGTAAAATAAAACGAATGTGTTTCCGGATAGCTGTGTACAGAGCTGCATTCTCGATCACAGTTCCCAGGACATTTTTGATCTAGAGGAGGTAGTTTGAACTCCTTTACTGAACTAGAGGAGGTAGATTACATTATATCATAGTAAAGCAAGCATATTTACTAATCATGTTTAAATATTTTATATTTTAACTTAGACATGAGCTTTGAATTCATCTTTTATTTAACAGTATATATTGGGTGATCAGTCAGTTCAGTCACTCAGTTGTGTCTAACTCTTTGCGACCCCATGGACTGCAGTATGTCTGGCCTCCCTGTCCATCACCAACTCTCGGAGCTTACTCAAACTCATGTCCATTGAGTTGATGATGCCATCCAACCATCTCATCCTCTGTCATCCCCTTCTCCTCCTTCCTTCAATCTTTCCCAGCATCAGGGTCTTTTCAAATGAGTCAGTTCTTCACATCAGGTGGCCAAAAAGTATTGGAATTTCAGCTTCAGCATCAGTCCTTCCAGTGGATATTCAGGATTGATTTCCTTTACCTTTACAATTGACTGGTTGGATCTCCTTGCAGTCCAAGGGACTCTCAAGAGTCTTCTCCAATACCACAGTTCAAAAGCATCAATTCTTTGGTGCTCAGCTTTCCTTATAGTCCAACTCTCACATCCATACATGACTATTGGAAAAACCATAGCTTTGACTAGATGGACCTTTGTGGGCAAAGTAATGTCTCAGCTTTTTAATATGCTGTCTAGGTTGGTCATATCGGGTGACAAAACAGACAAAAAGAAAATTAGTAAATGAATCAATTGAACTATAATTCCCTGAATTAAGTCTTTAAAACCATCAGTGGATGACGATAATGTGAACTCTACCATTTTGTACTTCATGCTACTGTTTATATAATTAACAATTCACAATACCAGAGTTGTTGTTTCTGTACTTGTGACTTTGTTCTTTTTAAACGTTTATTTTAATTTCATCAATATACTGAATATGGCTTAAGCATTTTTGATAATTTAGTCATAATACACTTTTCAAAAAAATGTTGACTTATTTATTTGGCTACACTGGGTCTCGGTTGCAGCATGTGGGATCTGGTTCCCTGACTAGGGGTTGAACTTGGGCCCCCTGCATTAGAAACACGATGTCTTAGCCACTGGCCTACCAGGGAAGTTCCCATAACACTCTTTTAAATTCAACCAAAATTTAATTAGCATACACATGCTAAAACAGTACTCTGTAAATTCTTCTATTGCTTTTGTTACTGTAATTACAATCACTTTCATTTATCAGTATTATTCAGTCAGTTCAGTTCAGTCTTTCAGTCATGTCTGACTTTTTGTGACCCCATGAAACGCAGCACGCCAGGCCTCCCTGTTCATCACCAACTCCCAGAGTTCACCTAAACTCATGTCCATTGAGTCTATGATGTCATCCAGCCATCTCATTCTCTGTCGTCCCCTTCTCCTCCTGCCCTCAATCTTTCCCAGCATCAAGGTCTTTTCAAATGAGTCAGCTCTTCGCATGAGGTGGCCAAAGTATTGAGTCTCAGCTTCAACATCAGTCATTCTAATGAACACCCAGGATTGATCTCCTTTAGGATGGACTGGTTGGATCTCCTTGCAGTCCAAGGGACTCTTAAAAGTCTTCTCCAACACCACAGTTCAAAAGCATCAATTCTTCAGCACTTAGCTCTCTTTATAGTCCAACACTCACATCCATACATGATTACTGGAAAAACCATAGCCTTGACTAGACGGACCTTTGTGGGCAAACTAATGTCTCTGCCTTTTAATATGCTTTCTTTCCAAGGAGTAAACGTCTTTTAATTTCATGGCTGCAATCACCATCTGCAGTGATTTGGGAGCCCCCCAAAATAAAGTCAGCCACTGTTTCCCCATCTATTTGCCATGAAGTGATGGGACCAGATGCCATGATCTTAGTTTTCTGAATATTGAGCTTTAAGCCAACTTTTTCACTCTCCTCTTTCACTTTCATCAAGAGGCTCTTTAGTTCTTCNAGCTGAAACTCCAGTACTTTGGCCACCTCATGCAAAGAGTTGACTCATTGGAAAAGACCCCGATGCTGGGAGGGATTGGGGGCAGAAGGAGAAGGGGACGACCGAGGATGAGATGGCTGGATGACATCACCGACTCGATGGACGTGAGTTTGAGTGAACTCCAGGAGTTAGTGGTGGACAGGGAGGCCTGGCTTGCTGTGGTTCATGGGTCACAAAGAATCGGACACGACTGAGCGACTGAACTGAACTGATGAAGTGTGTACAACCAATCTTTTTGTTCTCTCTAGGGTATGTTTGTCTCTATTTCAGTTGTTTAAATTGTGTCAATTTCGGACCAAAAATCTTGATGAAATAAACTAAAACAAAACAAAACAAAACAAAACTAGACCTGGCACATAGTTGGTGGTCCAATAACATTCCACTCCAGTATTCTTGCCTAGAGAATCCTAAGAACAGAGAAGCCTGGTGGGCTACAATCCATGGGGTTGCAAAGCAAAGTGAAAGTGAAGCTGCTCAGTCGTGTCTGACTTTTTGCGACCCCATGGATTGTAGCCTGCCAGGCTCCTCCATCCATGGGATTTTCCAAGCAAGAATATTGGAGTGGGTGGCCAGGAGTTGGACACAGCTGAGCATGGACACAGGCACTCGGTGGATTTCCCTCAAGGCATAGCTGGGACATTTGTAATTAGGTAAAATAAAACGAATGTGTTTCCGGATAGCTGTGTACAGAGCTGCACTCTCGATCACAGTTCCCAGGACATTTTTGATCTAGAGGAGGTAGTTTGAACTCCTTTACTGAACTAGAGGAGGTAGATTACATTATATCATAGTAAAGCAAGCATATTTACTAATCATGTTTAAATATTTTATATTTTAACTTAGACATGAGCTTTGAATTCATCTTTTATTTAACAGTATATATTGGGTGATCAGTCAGTTCAGTCACTCAGTTGTGTCTAACTCTTTGCGACCCCATGGACTGCAGTATGTCTGGCCTCCCTGTCCATCACCAACTCTCGGAGCTTACTCAAACTCATGTCCATTGAGTTGATGATGCCATCCAACCATCTCATCCTCTGTCATCCCCTTCTCNCACTCAGTTGTGTCTAACTCTTTGCGACCCCATGGACTGCAGTATGTCTGGCCTCCCTGTCCATCACCAACTCTCGGAGCTTACTCAAACTCATGTCCATTGAGTTGATGATGCCATCCAACCATCTCATCCTCTGTCATCCCCTTCTCCTCCTTCCTTCAATCTTTCCCAGCATCAGGGTCTTTTCAAATGAGTCAGTTCTTCACATCAGGTGGCCAAAAAGTATTGGAATTTCAGCTTCAGCATCAGTCCTTCCAGTGGATATTCAGGATTGATTTCCTTTACCTTTACAATTGACTGGTTGGATCTCCTTGCAGTCCAAGGGACTCTCAAGAGTCTTCTCCAACACCACAGTTCAAAAGCATCAATTCTTTGGTGCTCAGCTTTCCTTATAGTCCAACTCTCACATCCATACATGACTATTGGAAAAACCATAGCTTTGACTAGATGGACCTTTGTGGGCAAAGTAATGTCTCAGCTTTTTAATATGCTGTCTAGGTTGGTCATATCGGGTGACAAAACAGACAAAAAGAAAATTAGTAAATGAATCAATTGAACTATAATTCCCTGAATTAAGTCTTTAAAACCATCAGTGGATGACGATAATGTGAACTCTACCATTTTGTACTTCATGCTACTGTTTATATAATTAACAATTCACAATACCAGAGTTGTTGTTTCTGTACTTGTGACTTTGTTCTTTTTAAACGTTTATTTTAATTTCATCAATATACTGAATATGGCTTAAGCATTTTTGATAATTTAGTCATAATACACTTTTCAAAAAAATGTTGACTTATTTATTTGGCTACACTGGGTCTCGGTTGCAGCATGTGGGATCTGGTTCCCTGACTAGGGGTTGAACTTGGGCCCCCTGCATTAGAAACACGATGTCTTAGCCACTGGCCTACCAGGGAAGTTCCCATAACACTCTTTTAAATTCAACCAAAATTTAATTAGCATACACATGCTAAAACAGTACTCTGTAAATTCTTCTATTGCTTTTGTTACTGTAATTACAATCACTTTCATTTATCAGTATTATTCAGTCAGTTCAGTTCAGTCTTTCAGTCATGTCTGACTTTTTGTGACCCCATGAAACGCAGCACGCCAGGCCTCCCTGTTCATCACCAACTCCCAGAGTTCACCTAAACTCATGTCCATTGAGTCTATGATGTCATCCAGCCATCTCATTCTCTGTCGTCCCCTTCTCCTCCTGCCCTCAATCTTTCCCAGCATCAAGGTCTTTTCAAATGAGTCAGCTCTTCGCATGAGGTGGCCAAAGTATTGAGTCTCAGCTTCAACATCAGTCATTCTAATGAACACCCAGGATTGATCTCCTTTAGGATGGACTGGTTGGATCTCCTTGCAGTCCAAGGGACTCTTAAAAGTCTTCTCCAACACCACAGTTCAAAAGCATCAATTCTTCAGCACTTAGCTCTCTTTATAGTCCAACACTCACATCCATACATGATTACTGGAAAAACCATAGCCTTGACTAGACGGACCTTTGTGGGCAAACTAATGTCTCTGCCTTTTAATATGCTTTCTTTCCAAGGAGTAAACGTCTTTTAATTTCATGGCTGCAATCACCATCTGCAGTGATTTGGGAGCCCCCCAAAATAAAGTCAGCCACTGTTTCCCCATCTATTTGCCATGAAGTGATGGGACCAGATGCCATGATCTTAGTTTTCTGAATGTTGAGCTTTAAGCCAACTTTTTCACTCTCCTCTTTCACTTTCATCAAGAGGCTCTTTAGTTCTTCTTCATTTTCTGCCATAAAGGTGATGTCATCTGCATATCTCAGGTTATTGATATTTCTCCCGGCAATCTTGATTCCAGCTTGTGTTAGCCACTGGTTATTTTATGTTTATTGTTTATGAGGTGCTTATTATTTTCATCTTAAGAAAGTAAGGCAGAAAGATAGAGTGACCCACCCAATGTTACACAATCCATTGTTGAAATGGCAATATGAGAATTTGAACTCAAGCACGTGTATCTCCTAACCCATATTTTATCACTATCTTCTACTATCTTCTACTCTCTCCCGAATAATTTCAGTGTGTTTTCCCACTAAGATTTAAGCTACTCAATAGCAAGGACTGTGTTTCTTACTCTCTGGAGCCTAGTCTACTGGGAAGACTCAGGAAATGTTGAAATAAACTAAACTTAGATTTGAACTTTTATCTCTAACATATATATTTGTAATTACTAGTGAAAGTTGCTCAGTCATGTTTGACTCTTTGTGACTCCATGCTCTATACAGTCCATGAAATTCTTCAGACCAGATTACTGGAGTGGGTAGCCATTCCTTTCTCTAGGGCATCTTCCTAACCCAGGGATCAAACCCATGTCTCCCTCATTGCAGGCAGATTCTTTAACAGCTGAGCCACTGAGTTTACTCTAACATAAGAGTAACAGCAACAAAACGCCTTATAAAGCTGTTTCTTCACAAGTAATTTGCAGTTGTCGCTAACCTTTTTTTTTTTTCCTGTTCTGTTACTTAAGAACTTATAACCTAATAGAAAAATGGACAAAAGACAAAGCTTAACACACATTAAAAAAAGATAAAAATGACTAAACAGATAAAAAGATGTTCGACTTTATAATAATAAAATAAATAATTAAAATTGAAATGGTAATATGATAAGAAGATTTCACAATTATACCATATGGACAAAAAAGTGAAAAGTTCAACATACACTGTGCTGTAGAGGTTTTAAGATAATAACGGGGCTTCCCTGATGGCTCGCCTGCTAAAGAATCTGCCTGCAATGCATGACACCTGGGTTTGACCCCTTGGTCGGAAAGGTCCCTTGGAGGAGGGAATGACTACCCATTCTGGAGAACTGCATGGGCAGAGAAGCCTGGTGGGCTACAGTCCATGGGGTTGCCGCTAGTCAGATACGACTGAGTGACTGACACTTTCACACTCTGACTTTTTCTCATATATTGCTGGTGTAAATGAAGAATGATAAACCTCTGTGGAAAGAAATTCACATCAAAATCTAGCAAAATATTTATTTGCCCTTTTTGATCCATGAGTGCAACTTTGAGAATTTACCTTAGGAGCCTCTGACTTCAGTTTTACCCTTCAGTACCTGCTCTATGATAATGGGCTGGACTCCAAGGCCTTCTGATCAGAGTGCCATGCTAAGCTTTGTCAGTAGAGGGCGCTGGAGGGACACTGCAGGAGGAAGGGGCTCTGTGATTCTGGGGTGCGGCATTTGGTTTTCGCTTGCTCTGCTGTCCAGTCCCTCAGTGGTGTGCACTGGAGATGGGGAGAGAAGGGAGGAGTTGATGGAATCAGGTGGTGCCAGACTGCCCAACCCCTGGTGTCTTTCCAGCCCAGCCTAGACCTTGTGACCCGCTTGTTATGGAACTTTTGGTGAGGACACCAAGTGCTGCAGGAGAGCCTCTGACCACCTCTGTGTGCTTGTGAGCCAGACACTCATTTCCTGCTGTGGAAAGCTATGGCCCAGGGAGCCCAGCACATTCACTACCATCCAGGATGCTGCAACCACGTCTTATCCAACTCTGCTGAGCGTCATGGGAACGGTTCCCGTTCCAGTGTTGTCCTTCCTTGCTTGAGTCCTCTCCCTCAGCTGAAGAGCATCCTTTAGAGCACGTGTTGGCAGACGATGGTCTGCTGGCCAAATCCAGCCTATCACCTGTTTTATAAATAAAATTTTATTGAACTACATCCATGCCCATTTGTTTTGTATTGTCTATACACTGTGAAATGATTGTGACAGAGATAGTATAGTAAACAAAGCCCAAAATATTTACTATTCGTGCTTTTGTATGAAAAGTTTGCCAATCCTATGTTAAAATTCTCTTTACACCTTTATGTTATTTTCGTATCATAGCTTAATAATTTTTAATAGCAAACTTTTCCTATTTGAATCACCATGCAGTTTCTGTCTTCAGATAGATGCCACCTCTAACAATACAAAAGTACCTGTGCACAAGGTTTTTTTATTGCAACCTTACTTGTTATTGCAGAAAAAATAAATAATCCAAATGCCTTAACGTGGACATTGGTTTAATAAACTATGATATCCATACAGAAAGGACTCTGTGACTATGAAAAGAATTAGGAGATCTCTGTGAACTTGTATGGAGTGATTCAGGGTATGATATTAAGTGGGGGGAGGGGGGAAGCACTAAAGAATATATAAAGTATACCGTACCAGTAAGAAAGCTTATTTCTTAAAAAAGAAACATGGGAAAGATAAGCCAGAAGTTAATAACATGCATTACCTGCACATGGTGGACTGGAATAGAATGAAAGGAATAGAGGAATCAGCACTTCTCTGCACATACGAAAACAGTTTTGACTTTAAAACCTTGTTAATGTTTTACGTATTCAAAAGTGAAATTAAATCTACAAGTATGAGAAGAAGAAAAATTTGAATGCAAACAGAAACAAACCAATACACAGTGTTTTGAATTAATAGCTAGACCACATGAAAGAAAAAGAAAAGAATTAATTTGAGTAACATTTGAATCAGTACTTTGACCAAATACAGCAGTTCCAAAAAAGTGGTAAAAAAATGAAATCTTAAACTCTGCTTAATTTTTTGTAGATAACTGTTACAGCAATTCTGAAACTATTTTGGTATACTGTGCAATTAATTAATGAATAAATGTACGGATGCATTAGAAGCCAGGTTCTTATTATAGGAGAGAACACATATAAATGTGAGCTGGGAGAAGACTAAAAAATTGAAAAGTTTGCCAATCCTATGTTAAAATTCTCTTTACACCTTTATGTTATTTTCGTATCATAGCTTAATAATTTTTAATAGCAAACTTTTCCTATTTGAATCACCATGCAGTTTCTGTCTTCAGATAGATGCCACCTCTAACAATACAAAAGTACCTGTGCACAAGGTTTTTTTATTGCAACCTTACTTGTTATTGCAGAAAAAATAAATAATCCAAATGCCTTAACGTGGACATTGGTTTAATAAACTATGATATCCATACAGAAAGGACTCTGTGACTATGAAAAGAATTAGGAGATCTCTGTGAACTTGTATGGAGTGATTCAGGGTATGATATTAAGTGGGGGGAGGGGGGAAGCACTAAAGAATATATAAAGTATACCGTACCAGTAAGAAAGCTTATTTCTTAAAAAAGAAACATGGGAAAGATAAGCCAGAAGTTAATAACATGCATTACCTGCACATGGTGGACTGGAATAGAATGAAAGGAATAGAGGAATCAGCACTTCTCTGCACATACGAAAACAGTTTCGACTTTAAAACCTTGTTAATGTTTTACGTATTCAAAAGTGAAATTAAATCTACAAGTATGAGAAGAAGAAAAATTTGAATGCAAACAGAAACAAACCAATACACAGTGTTTTGAATTAATAGCTAGACCACATGAAAGAAAAAGAAAAGAATTAATTTGAGTAACATTTGAATCAGTACTTTGACCAAATACAGCAGTTCCAAAAAAGTGGTAAAAAAATGAAATCTTAAACTCTGCTTAATTTTTTGTAGATAACTGTTACAGCAATTCTGAAACTATTTTGGTATACTGTGCAATTAATTAATGAATAAATGTACGGATGCATTAGAAGCCAGGTTCTTATTATAGGAGAGAACACATATAAATGTGAGCTGGGAGAAGACTAAAAAAATATCAAAGTATCTGTTGCATAAGAGTTAAAGTAATGTAGATAGATAGGTAGATAGACATATTGAAAAAAAAAAAAAACTTCAATAGCAATGAACAAGGTACTGGCCAGCTTTTGGTTTTTAAATATCACTATACTAGAAAGATCAGTCCTGGGCGTTCATTGGTAGGACTGATGTTGAAGCTAAAACTCCAATACTTTGGCCACCTGATGGGAAGAGCTGACTCGTTTGAAAAGACCCTGATGCTGGGAAAGATTGAGGGCAGGAGAAGGGGACGACAGAGGATGAGGTGGTTGGATGGCATCAGCAATTCAATGGACATGGGTTTGGGTGGACTCTGGGAGTTGGTGATGGACAAGGAGGCCTGGTGTGCTGCAGTCCGTGGGATCACAAAGAGTTGGACACGACTGAGTGACTGAACTGAACCGAACTGATACTAGAAGGAACAGGAGATCCTTAAAAAGATGACTGATTCCAGCACTGGAACAATTAAAGAATAAGATGAGCCAGGATCATCTTATTGTGCCAGCAGGTTAGAATGTGCTCAAAAAGCTGTGCGAACCTATCTAAAAGATATGGGAAGAGGTCTGAGGGGCTTCTGCTGGTCACTGCTGCTGCTGCTAAGTCGCTTTAGTCGTGTCCGACTCTGTGCAACCCCATAGACGGCAGCCCATCAGGTTCCTCTGTCCCTGGGATTCTCCAGGCAAGAATACTGAAGTGGGTTGTCTTTTCCTTCTCCAATGCATGCATGCTAAGTCACTTCAGTCGCGTCTGACTGTGTGCGATTCCATGGACAGCAGCCCACCAGGCTCCTCTGTCCACAGGATTCTCCAGGCAAGAATACTGGAGTGGGTTGTCTTTTCCTTCTCCAATGCATGCATGCATGCATGCTAAGTCGCTTCAGTCATGTCTGACTGTGTGCGATTCCATGGACAGCAGCCCACCAGGCTCCTCTGTCCACAGGATTCTCCAGGCAAGAATACTGGAGTGGGTTGTCTTTTCCTTCTCCAATGCATGCATGCATGCATGCTAAGTCGCTTCAGTCATGTCTGACTGTGTGCGATTCCATGGACAGCAGCCCACCAGGCTCCTCTGTCCACAGGATTCTCCAGGCAAGAATACTGGAGTGGGTTGTCTTTTCCTTCTCCAATGCATGCATGCATGCATGCTAAGTCGCTTCAGTCATGTCTGACTGTGTGCGATTCCATGGACAGCAGCCCACCAGGCTCCTCTGTCCACAGGATTCTCCAGGCAAGAATACTGGAGTGGGTTGTCTTTTCCTTCTCCAATGCATGCATGCATGCATGCTAAGTCGCTTCAGTCATGTCTGACTGTGTGCGATTCCATGGACAGCAGCCCACCAGGCTCCTCTGTCCACAGGATTCTCCAGGCAAGAATACTGGAGTGGGTTGTCTTTTCCTTCTCCAATGCATGCATGCATGCATGCTAAGTCGCTTCAGTCATGTCTGACTGTGTGCGATTCCATGGACNGGAGAGTGTTTTGCCTATGTTCTCCTCTAGGAGTTTTATAGTTTCTGGTCTTACATTTAGATCTTTAATCCATTTTGAGTTTATTTTTGTGTGTGGTGTTAGAAAGTGATCTAGTTTCATTCTTTTACAAGTGGTTGACCAGTTTTCCCAGCACCACTTGTTAAAGAGATTGTCTTTACTCCATTGTATATTCTTGCCTCCTTTGTCAAAGATAAGGTGTCCATATGTGTGTGGATTTATCTCTGGGCTTTCTATTTTGTTCCATTGATCTATATTTCTGTCTTTGTGCCAGTACCATACTGTCTTGATGACTGTGGCTTTGTAGTAGAGCCTGAAGTCAGGTAAATTTATTCCTCCAGTTCCATTCTTCTTTCTCAAAATTGCTTTGGCTATTCGAGGTTTTTTTGTATTTCCATACAAATCTTGAAATTATTTGTTCAAGTTCTGTGAAAAATACCACTGGTAGCTTGATAGGGATTGCATTGAATTTGTAGATTGCTTTGGGTAATATCAAGAGATTCTTTAGTTCTTCTTTACTTTCTGCCATTAGGGTGGTGTCATCTGCATATCTGAGGTTATTGATATTTCTCCCGGCATTGCTGGAATCCAGCATTTTGCATGAGTCACCTTCATTCCTAAGGGGTCTGAATCATCTTTCTATTCACTGCATCAGAATATTGATGCTGATGTGGGCCTCATGTGTCATTCACTCTTCTCTTTCATGGTGCAGAAACCATCACTACACCGTATCTCAAGGAGGGTCACATACTCTGCACTCCACAAAAGGTGGCTCATTGTTTTGCCTCACTTTTTTAGAAAGTTCATCCTTATTATTGTATCCCAACTTTCCCTACAGTTCTACTCATTAGTTACGGTTGTTTTCTCTGAGACCTCCCAAAGACCACCTCCATTTTTCTCCACAAATTGGCCCTATGTGTCTTGTGAAACACACAAGAAACATATAAACACAGAACAATCACCCCTTACATTTCTTCCTCACAGAGCCTAACACTCAGGTTTCCTTCCAACAGCTCAGAATAGCATTCATTATCTGCCTAGACCCCTCCCCACTGCCACCCTCACCACCCAGCCCCTGAGAACCAATTCCACAAATGAGTTCTTAGTGCCTTCCAGGCAAAAGGCACTTTATTTGCCCTCCAGGACATACTGGGAAGCAAGTGGCCCCCAAATAGGTGCTCAGTTGCTACTGGGATGAGCACAGCAACAGAGAGCTATAAGATGCCTCCAAAGTAATACATGCTGAGGAGAGGGGACAAGGTAAGAGAGTCGGAAAAGGCTGCCCTCAGGGACTGCATATTGAATTAACACCTGATGGGAGAGTAGGTATTAACTATGGGAAGATAGTGAGTAACAGTTGGGACAAAGGCCTAACCAGGATGTGACAGGGATGCAGAAAGAGGAGAAGGAGACTGGAGTTGGGGTGCAGAGACCAAAGCCAGGCACACAGCGGGAAAGCGCATGGGGACTGGCAGCGTGGTGAGGCTGGGAGTTTCACGGTCAGTTTGTCTCTGGAAGACCCCTTAACTGCAGTGAGAAGAACCCATTAGACAGGAGAGCAGTAGCTGGAAGGAGACCAATGAGACGGCTGTCACAATATTTCAGATAAGAAGGGAGCTGGCCTCCTGGGCTAGGGTGGCAAGAGGGAGAAGTAGATTGAATAACTGGGGCCATGCTGCTGCTGCTGCTGCTTGTTGTCTTTTCCTTCTCCAATGCATGCATGCATGCATGCCTGCTAAGTCGCTTCAGTCGCGTCTGACTGTGTGCGACCCCATGGACAGCAGCCCACCAGGCTCCTCTGTCCCTGGGATTCTCCAGGCAAGAATACTGGAGTGGGCTCCCATTTCCTCCTCCATCTGCTGGTCAAACTGCTGCTGCTGCTGCTAAGTCACTTCAGTCGTGTCCGACTCTGTGTGACCCCATAGACAGCAGCCCACCAGGCTCCCCTGTCCCTGGGATTCTCCAGGCAAGAATACTGGAGTGGGTTGCCATTTCCTTCTCCAATGCATGAAAGAGAAAAGTGAAAGTGAAGTCGCTCAGTCTGTCCGACTGTTAGCGACCCCATGGACTGCAGCCCACCAGGCTACTCCGTCTATTGGATTTTCCAGGCAAGAGTACTGGGGTGGGGTGCCATTGCCTTCCCCCGCTGGTCAAACTGCAGCAATAGGAACATCAGATAAACAATGATGGTGATAGACTGTATTGGGTTCCCCAGGTGGTGCAGTGGTAAAGAATCTGGCTGCCAATGCAGGAGATGGGAGAGACACTGTTTCTATCCCTGGGTCGGGAAGATCCCCTGGAGTAAGAAATGGCAACCCACTCCTAAAAAATTCTGGCCTGGAGAATCCACGGAAAGAGGAGTCTGGAGGGCTACAGTCCTTGGGGTTGCAAAGAGTCAGACATGACTGAGCATTAAAGTGAAGTGAAGTCGCTCAGTCGTGTCCAACTCTTTGTGACCCCATGGACACCAGGCTCCTCCTGCCCATGGGATTTTCTAGGCAAGAGTACTGGAGTGGGTTGCTATTTCCTTCTCCAGGGAACTTCCCAACCCAGGGATCGAACCCAGGTCTCCCACATTGTAGACAGATGCTTTACCGTCTGAGCCACCATACACGAGATTATATTGC
This sequence comes from Oreotragus oreotragus, assembly GCA_006410675.1. NCBI lineage: Eukaryota > Metazoa > Chordata > Mammalia > Artiodactyla > Bovidae > Oreotragus > Oreotragus oreotragus. Next base: position 151,313 of record SJYX01023402.1, on the reverse strand, counting down.
CATTAAGTAAGCAGATAGTTCATTTATAGACTTAAAAAAAAAGAGCTAAAAGTGTCAAACTTCTTAAAGAAGATACAGAAAGTATTAGAATAAATAAGGAATACTCATATAGGATGGGGCTTCCCTGGCAACCCACTGCAGTATTCTTGCCAGGGAAATCCCATGGACAGAGGAAACTGGCAGGCTATAGTCCATGGAGTCACAAAGAGTCGGACACAACTGAGTGACTAACACACACTCATATAGTATAAAAAAAAGAAAAACCAAAATGACAACTATGTGTAATCCTGGTTTGGAAAAAAAATTCTATAAAGGACACAGTTGGGACAATTGGCAGATTTGAATATAGACTGTGTATTAGGTAATAATTGTATCACTGTTAAATTTTGTAAATCTGATTATTTTACTATGGAAAGGAATGTCTTTGCTGTTGAAAGACACATGATAGTGAATTTAAAGGGTAAAGGGTCATGAAAGCTATAATTTACTCTCAAATATTTCTGCCAAAACTACTGCTGCTACTACCACCTCTAATAATAATAATAATAAGCAAATGTGAAAGTATGTTAACTGGTCAATGCAGACGAAGTGTCTGTGTTTCTTTTCATGAGCCATTGGCCACTCTGTGTGGCTGCCAAGTCAAGTGACTGGTCAAGGACTCTTGCATTTATCAACCCTTGCTATTTATTAGCTTATGAACTTTCCCGTTCTTTTATTTCATCTTCTCTAGGTACCATCCAAATGTTACCCTGTTTCATCTTCACAAAATTTCTGTGAAGTAGAAATTGTTTTCTGAATTTAAATAGGTGAGACAACTGAAGTTCAAAGAGGTTAAGTGACTTGCCAGAGGTCATTGCTAGTAAATTACAATGTAGTCATTCAAACCCAAGATTTTGGATGCAACTTCATTTAGCCTCCCTTCAACCCACTCCAGTGTTCTTGCCTGGAGAATCCCAGGGACGGGGGAGCCTGGTGGGCTGCCGTCTATGGGGCCGCACAAAGCTGGACACGACTGAAGTGACTTAGCAGCAGCAGCAGGCCTCAGGGGCCCGATGTTGTGACCATCAGCAGATGCTACAGAATCAGGAAGCCAAACAGAACAGCTTTGTGAGGTAGAAGGGAGAGGCTTAGAACCGAGACTGGCAATTCAGTAATTAGAAAGCATAATAAGGTGAGGGCAAATGAATATCTACAGATTTAATGTTCATATTATTACTTCCTTAAATGACCTGCAATTTTATATTATTTTCTGTTCATCAGACTACAGGCTAGACATCAGACTACAGACTACACATGCACCTTTATTGTTTTCTGATATACATAAATACCATCTTAAAATATTAATATACATTGGGTCTTGTGTTTTTAAACTTCCTACCATATAGAAACATAAAAAGGAATTAAACAAAAAATAATAATTCCCCTGACATTAAAAAATATATGTATATGGTTAAAATATCTAAAATATTTAAGTTTTGCTTTGTTTCTTCCATTTAAGATATATTTTCTTAGAACATACAGTCTCCTTCATTCTTTTTAAGCAGCTGTAGGGGATTCCATTGTAAGGTATCAGTACATGTGTGTGTACATGTATAGGTATGTGTTTCTGGTTTGTGGAGGGGGGAGCTTATGTGTGTGTGTGATTGTATGTTCACGTGGCTCTGTGTTTGTGTGTTTATGCCTATGACTACTGCCTCCTACTGGTGACTGTCTCTTCCATGCACTGAAAAACTGGAAGTACAAGGATCATGTCTATGTCCAGCGGACTTTGAATTCTCAGCATCTGAGCAAAGGGGTTAGAGTGATTGTTGAAACATAACTTTTCCTGGCACATGAAAAGGTCTTTGCATACGAAGAGCAGTAGCAAAGAACACAGGCTCAGACCACCTGGCTGCAAATCTTTCTTACACAGCTTACCATGAGGTCTGAGATGTTTCCTGGGAAAATTCCTTGGCCTTCCTGGCCTCTGTTTCCTCCTTGTTGTTGTTCAATCACTAAGTGGTGCCTGACTCTTTGCAACTCCACAGACTACAGTGCACCAGCCTTCCCCGTCCTTCACTGTCTCCTTAAGTTTGCTCAAATTCATGTCCATGAGTTGGTGATGCTATCTAACTATCTCATCCTATGCTGCCCTCTTCTCCTCCTACCCTCAATCTTTCCCAGCATCAGGGTTTTTTCCAATGAGTCAGCTCTTAGCATCATGTGGTCAAAGTATTGGAGCTTCAGCTTCAGCATGAGTCCTTCCAATGAATATTCAGGATTAATTTCCTTTACGATTGACTGGTTTGATCTCTTTGCTGTCCAGGAGACTGTCAAGAGTCTTCCATCTCTCACAGTCATACATGACTACTGGAAAAACCATAGCTTTGACTATATGGATCTCTGTTGGCTAAGTGATGTCTCTGCTTTTTAATGTGCTGTCTAGGCCTGTTGGGCTTCCCAGGTGGCTCAATGGTAAAGAATCCACCTGCTATGCAGGAGATGCAGATTCAATCCCTGGGTTGGTAAGATCCCCCTGGAGGAGGGCATGGCACCCCCCTCCAGTATTCTTTCCTGGAAAATCCCATAGACAGAGGAGCCTGGTGGGCTGCAAAGACTCAGACATGACTGATGCGAAGGAGCGTGCACACTTGGTTTGTCATGACTTTCCTTTCAAGAAGCGTGTGTCTTTCAATTTCATGGCCACAGTCACTGTCTGCAGTGATCTTGGAGCCCAAGAACATAAAATCTGTCAGTGTTTCCACTTTTTCCCCTTCTATTTGCTGTGAAGTGATGGAACCGAATGCCATTGTCTTAGTTTTCTGAATGATGAGTTTTAAGCCAGCTTTTTCACTCTCTTCTTTCACCTTCATCAAGAGGCCCTTTAGTTCCTCTTCACTTTCTGCCATTAGAGTGGTTATCATCTGCATATTTGAGATTGTTGATATTTCTCCCAGAAATCTTGATTCCAGCTTGTGATTCATCCAGCCAGCATTTCACATGATATACTCTGCATATAACTTAAATAAGCAGGATGACAATATACATCCTTGATGCACTCCTTTCCCAATTTTGAACCAATTTGTTGTTCCATGTCTCTTTCTAACTGTTGCTTCATGACCTGCATACAGGTTTCTCAGGAGACAGATAAGGTGGTCTGATATTCCCATCTCTTTAAGAATTTCCCGCAGTTTGTTGTGATCCACACAGTCAAAGGCTTTATTATAATCAATATAGCAGAAGTAGATGTTTTTCTGGAATTCTCTTGCTTTCTCTATTATCCAATAATGTTGACAGTTTGATCTCTGGTTCCTCTGCCTTTTCTAAACCCAGTTTGTACATCTGGAAGTTCTCAGTTCACGTACTGCTGAAGCCTAACTTGAAGGATTTTGAGCATAACTTTACTGGCATGTGAAGTGAGTGCAATTATGTAGAAGTTTAAACATTCTTTGGCATTGCCCTTCTTTGGGATTGGAATGAAAACTGACCTTTATGGTCCTGTGGCCACTGCTGAGTCTTCCAAATTTGCTGGCATATTGAGTGCAGCACTTTAACAGCATCATCTTTCAGGATTTGAAATAGCTCAGCTGGAATTCCACCACCTCTTCTAGCTTTGTTTGTAGTAAGGCTTCCTAAGGTCCACTTGACTTCACACTCTGGGATGTCTGTCTCTAGGTGAATGATCACACCATTGTGGTTATCAAGGTCATTAAGAGCTTTTTTGTATAGTTCTGTGTATTCTTGCCAACTCTTTTTCATCTCTTCTGCTTCTGTTAGGTCCTTACTATTTCCAGGCTCCTCTGTCTGTGGGATTCTCCAGGTAAGATTATTGGAATGAATTGCCATGCCCTCCTCCAGGGGATCTTCCCTACACAGGGGCTGAGCCTGCGTCTCCTATGTTTGCTGCATTGCAGGTGGATTCTTTATCTGTTGAGCCACCTGGGAAGTTGTGGATGTCTTATCATTGGAAATGGGCATATCTATAGTGCATTCTTGGTCAGTTTGTCTTAAAGCAGAATCAGAGAAAAGGTTTTGAGAGCACATGATTTATTGAGGGGAGACTCTCAAGAGAGTCTGACAGGGAACAGGGGGCTAGGGCAGGGCCAAGTTAGGGTGTGATTCTCAGAGGAGGTCTAGCTTCGGTGTAATCCACAGGGAGCTTATGAATTAGACCACAAAGTTAGTCCCCACATTAAGGCAAGGCAAGGGGCTGGGCTTTCCAGTTGGTGCTAGTGGTAAAAAACCCACCTGCCAATGCAGGAGATACAAGAGATGAAGGTTCAATCCCTGTGTCGGGAAGATCCTCTGGAGGAGGGCGTGGCAGCCCACTCCAGTGTTCTTGCTTGGAGAATCCCATGGACAGATGAGCCTGGAGGGCCACGGTCCTCTGGGTCACAAGAGTCAGACATGACTGAAACGACTTAGCATGCATGCACCCAAGGCAAGGGGCTAGGTTTTTGTCCCTCAGTCATTGGCTGCTGAAAGTCACCCAGGATTGGTATGTGGTATAATGGCACCCCACTCCAGTATTCTTGCCTGGGAGATCCCATGGGCGGGGGATCCTGGTAGGCTGAAATCCATGGGGTCGCGAAGAGTCAGACACGACTGAGCGACTTCACTTTCACTTTTCACTTTCATGCATTGGAGAAGGAAATGGCAACCCACGCCAGTGTTCTTGCCTGGAGAATCCCAGGGACGGGGGAGCCTGGTGGGCTGCTGTCTATGGGGTCGCACAGAGTCGGACACGACTGAAGCGACTTAGCAGCAGCAGCAGCAGCATGACCTCCTAGGGCAGCTCCTATGAGTCAGAAAGCAAGTCTCTGGAGAAAAGGGAGAGCTGTAAACCTTTAGAAACCTTCCCCCACAGCAGCTGGGGGTGGGTGTGCCTGCTTGCTCAAGGGGATGGGGATACCACCACCAACTACTCCAGTCCCCAGCTCACCAGGTCATGGTAAGAGTTAAGCGTTGTTGTTGTTCAGTCACTAAGCCACGTCTGACTCTTTGCAACCCCATGGACTGTGCCCACGGGCTCTTCTGTCCATGGGATCCTCCAGGCAAGAGTACTGGAGCGGGTTGCCATTTCCTGTGTGACACATAAACCACTCAAAATGAGAACAGGTAACATGTATTGTGTTTAAACCAAATTTTATTCCAAGTGCTTTGAACTTAGAAAACTGTATCATATAAAAGAAACCCTCTAATGTCAGCTAATTTTATTACTACATTTAACAGCTGATTTCCAAAAACATACTAAGTGTTTAATAAATGAGGGATAAAACACATGTGCAAGGAAGGTGGCCTTCTCGTCTCTTGGATCAGTGTCTGCATTCTTCACTGTTCTTGTTTCGTTAAGTTTTCATACAGTATTTTGGACCTTGTGTATCCTGTGGGTGTTGAGTTAACATGAGCTATTTCAGTCATTTTAAAGACTTCCGTATTTCTATTTTTATTGATGTTCAAGGGGTGCTTGAACAAATGTGCATGAGGTTATAGTAAGAGAGCCCAGGAATGCCTGGCCTGCTTGCTGATTATCCCCATCCACCATGCTGGGATTCCTAAAGAAATTGGGCAAACAGGGAAAACTGGGAGAGAAAAATCAATGAGCCCTTTCGGCTGCATCTGTGTCCACCAGTCAGGACTGGATCAGAGGGGCAGGAGCATGAAGAGAGCTACCTAGTAAGGGGTTTACGGAAAGGACTTGACCTGCTGAGCGGTGGGGAGCTGGGGGACCATGTGTGTGAGGCTGTTGGTTCTCCTTTTTGGCCCGGGGACACAGACTCTGCAGGGCAGGCTGTTGGGAAGGGAAATTGAATGTGAAGTCGGGGAAGCCAGGATGAGCTGGAACCTGGGTTTTTTCCTGGTGTCCCCGAACCTCCCACTTTGATGATAGGAGTCCTGCAGGAGTCCAGCTGGTGCCTGTCACAGAGCCAAGCAAGCCCCTGACTCAGGAGTCAGAGAAGCTGAAGGGGGCTGGATGGGGTGGCAGCTGGAGTTGTTGTGGGTGGGGCTACAGCGCGATGCCACCAAGGTGCCGGGGAGCCCTGTAGCAACCTTCCCAGAGTGCAGAAGATGCCCTGCCTTCCGCCTTCTTGTGCACAGAGCGTCTTTTAGGCCCACGCAGACTCAGAAGTCTGCAGGGGAATCTGGGTGGCACAGTTTCAGTTTACCCAATGCAAATTGCCACACTTGTGGGCAGTATCAAAATGAGCTTCAGTGTCCCTTCGGCTGCAGATATGGGACGCTTCGGGAGTCTTTCCTCCTAGTTTGATGATCAAACATGGAAGGGAACTGCACAGCCATGAGGACACAGTGACACACCAGGACCATTGCTGAAACCATCCACCACGTCCGGCGGCCCCAGGACGGTGACTGCTCTGTCAGCCTGACTCCTGAGGGGCCTTGAGGATCACAGGCCTCACCAGGGTCCCGTGAAGGGCAAAGAGATTGAATGAGACAGAAATCTAGTTTTAGGCCACTGGATTTGGAGGTCCTCACCAGAGGTCAGCCTAGACTATTCTGACCAGTGCATCTCCTTCTCTCCTTTCTTCTCTGTTTTTCTTAACCAATAATTGATAACTTCCAGGAGGGCTTACAACCTTTCTTTCTATGTCTCCATCACATTCCTCTAAATTTAAATCCTGGAAGCCTTAGAGAAAGAAGAAGACAGAGACAAAGAGGGAATTAAGAGAGGTCCCAAGTCCATTGACCACTCATTCACCCTAAGAGCCAGGCCTTGTCTAACTCTGCTTAACACACTGAGAAAAGAAGTTAAGAAATACAAGCCAGAGTGAAGGGAAATCTGTGCATGTGCCTTTATAACATGTCCCAGGAATGCCCTGGAATGCTGGCTAGATCACTAACTCCTCTCCTGGAAGGGGAGCTAATGAGCTGAGCTGGTGAAGACAGAGAAGGATGATACTCCATTGCTTGCCATGCTGGAAGGTTTTATACTTTACAGGAAGTTTTGTACTATACAGTCCACGGAATTCTCCAGGTCAGAATACTGGAGTGGGTAGCCGTTCCCTTCTTCAGGGGATCTTCCCAACTCAGGGATCGAACCCAGGTCTCTCACATTTCAGGTGGATTCTTTACCAGCTGAGCCACCAAGGAAGCCCAAGAATACTGGAGTAGGTAACCTATCCCTTCTCCGGTGGATTTTCCCAACCCAGGATTTGAACCAGAGTCTCCTGCATTGCAGGCAGATTCTTTACCAGCTGAGCTAACAGGAAAGCCCTTACAGGAAGTTAGTAGTGTTTAAATGGATGGTTGCATGATTACAACATTCCATGATTACACAGCTGAAGGTGCAGCCCCAGAATTCTGTCTGATTTGAACAGCAGTTCTTGTGATTATTTTTTTTAGCATTTTTCCCATCCCTGGAGCTCCCAAAGGCTCCTGGCCAGGAAGGAAGGTTTTAAGGCCTTCTGGAAGTTACGAATTATTGGTTAAGAAAAACGGAGAGGAAAAGAGAGAAGGAGATGTACTGGTCAGAACAGTCTAGGCTGGCCTCTGATGAGAACCCCCAAATCCAGTGGCCTAAAACTAGATTTCTGTCTCATTCAATCTCTTTGTTCTTCACAGGACGCTGGTGAAGCCTTTGATCGTCAAGGCCCCTCAGGAGTCAGGCTGATAGAGCACTCACCATCCTGGGGCTGCCGGATGTGGTGGATGGTTACAGCAATGGTCCTGGTGTGATCACCCCTCCTACCACCACCACCGTATCCTCACAGTTGTGTAGTTCCCTCCCATGTTTGATCATCACACTAGGAGGAAAGAGTCCTGAAAGGTTTCAGTTATGTGGTCAAGGGACACTTGTCACCTCTCACTACATGAGAGGTCATGACCAGCGTCACAACACCAGCTAACCATAGAGGGCCGTCAATGAATACCTTACAAGGTGCTGAGAAAGCCAGAAATATTCAGAGGCAACCACTGACTCACATAGAGATGTCAGGGAGCGGGGCGTGGGGTAGAATTCTGTTCAGTCAGGACCTCTGGGGAATAAATTACAATGACCAAAGATATTTGAGAGTCTTCCCTCATCTCTCATCCTGTACATGACAATAAATATCTATCCCCAAGTCACTAGTTCTTGAAGAGATGGGAATACCAGACCACCTTACCTGGTTCCTGAGAAATCTGTATGCAGGTCAAGAAGCAACAGTTAGCACTGGACATGGAACAACAGACTGCTTCCAAATTGGGAAAGGAGTACGTCAAGGCTGTATATTGATTATCATCCTGTTTATTCAATTTATGTGCAGAGTATTCAATTTATCATGCGAAATGCCAGGCTGGATGAAGCGCAAGCTGGAATCAAGATTGCCGGGAAAAATATCAATAACCTCAGATACACAAATGACACCACCCTTATGGCAGAAAGTGAAGAAGAACTAAAAAGCCTCATGATGAAAGTGAAAGAGGAGAGTGAAAAAGTTGGCTTAAAACTCAACATTCAGAAAACTAAGTTCATGGCATTTGGTCCCATCACTTCATGGCACATAGATGGGGAAACAATGGAAACAGTGAGAGATTTTATTTTCTCGGGCTCCAAAATCACTGCAGATGGTGACTGCAGCCATGAAATTAAAAGGCACTTGCTCCTTGGAAGAAAAGCTATAACCAACTTAGACAGCATATTAAAAAGCAGAGACATTCCTTTACAACAAAGGTCCATCAGGTCAAAACTATGGTTTTTCCAGTGGTCATGTGTGGATGTGAGAGTTGGACTGTGAAGAAAGCTGAGCACCAAAGAATTGATGTTTTTGAACTCTGGTGTTGGAGAAGACTCTTGAGAGTCACATGGACAGCGAGGAAACCCAACCAGTCCATCCCAAAGGAAATCAGTCCCGAATATTCATTGGAGGGACTGATGCTGAAGCTGAAACTCCAATAATTTGGCCACCTGATGCGAAGTGGACTCATTGGGAAAGACCCTGATGCTGTGAAAGATTGAAGGTGGGAGAAGGGGATGACAGAGGATGAGATGGTTGGATGGCATTACCGTCGTGATGGACATGAGTTTGAGTAGGCTCCTGGTGTTGGTGATGGACAGGGAGGCCTGGCATGCTGCAGTCCATGGGGTTGCAACTGAACTGAACTGAAGTCGCTGGTTCTTCAAGATGACCTCCTGTTCCAGAGTCTTCACTTGCTCTTCCTCACCCACAGCATAAGACCCAAACTCCTTGTGTTGTGGCCAGTCTAACAGCTATCTGGGCCCACAGGAAGATTCAGGTTCTGCTAGTGGACAGGTGGTGGCAGAGGCCTTCACCATCAGGGCTCTGAGAAGAGACCTTGAGGGCCCTGAGTGGGTAAAAGTCACAGAGTGGAAAAAAGACAATGTCTGCCAGCTTGGCCCAATACCAACCCCTAGGTATAATGCTATGCCTGTCACTGAGATGGGTTTAGGCCAGATTTCTAGGCAAGGGGTGCTGACTACAAAGATCAAAAGGGTTATTTTTAGAAAAAATATCTGGAAGTTCATTCAAGGCAGCCTTGTTTGGGATGTGGGTAACATAAAAGGTGGGGGTAGAGATTGCCTCCCCCACAGTGGGACACCCAGCCAGGCATTTTTGCGCTGGTGTTGTTATCAGGGACAATGGTAGGGCAGGCCTGGGCCCAGATGAAGAAACTTGGTGCAGTGTGGTTTTGGCAGATATGAGTGGGAGATGGAACTGGCCATTTTGATAGCAAGTGAAGGAACCATTCCTTGACTGTGGTAGTGAATGTCAGAAGTAATGGCTACACACACATGCCCAGGAGAAGGTGGATCAGATGAAGAAGAAAATGGGTGTTCTACAAGTTAACCAGAGAACTGGGTTCCAGGTGCACAAAGGGCCCACTCAGAGAGCATCCAGAAGTAATTTATTCATCTGTTCAACAGTTAACTAGACACCTACTATTTAGGGAGTAAACAAAATGAGCAGAGTGCGTTTATGTTTACCAGAGGGAAAGAATTGGGGGAAGGGAGAGTTAGAGAGTCTGGATTGGACATGTACACATCGTTATATTTTAAATGGATAACCACCAAGATTCTGCTATATAGCACAGGGAACTCTGCTTAGTATGTGGCAGCCCGGATGGGAGGGAAGTTAGGGGGAGAATGGATACATGTGTATGTGTGACTGAGTCCCTTTGCTATCCACCTGAAACTATCACAATATTGTTAATCAGCTATACTCCAATGTAAAATAAAAGGTTTTAAAAATAATGAACAGAGTTCCTGACATCATGGAGTTTACATTCCAATGGGAGATATTGGCAAAGAAAAAAATCCCCCAATTTAACAAATACATAAATGTACTTGTGCGTGTGTGTGTGTGCGCATGCTAAGTTGCTTCAGTCATATCTGAATCTTTGCGACCCTGTGGACTGTAGCCAATCAGGCTCTTTGGTCCATGGGATTCTCCAGGCAAGAATATGGCAGTGGGTTGCTGTCCTCTCCTCTGTGGGATCTTCCCCACCCAGGGATCAAACTTGCATCTCTTATGTCTCCTGCGTTGGCAGACAGGTTCTTTACCACTAATGCCACCTGGGAAGCCCTTAAATATTTGTTATATAATATAATAGAATTTCAATAGTGTATATATATATATATATATATATACTATTTTACTGTTTACTATATGCCTTTAGATAGTGTATTAGATAAGAAACTTTATATTTCTTCAATTGTGAATCAGTAAAATCACATTACTATAATCCTCATTTTTACTCCTAGGCTTTTGTAGCCGGGATATCTTCAAGGTCATCTGTAGTACTGCTACAGCTCTCAGAGACTCCTCAGGCCTTGACTGTGATGGATGACAAGTCCTCAGCTGATGGAGATGGGGAAGCAGGCTGGGTCGGAGTGGGTCTAGGCCAGGGGACTAATGCTGTCATCACCAAGGAAGGGACACAGATGCTTCAACGGCTAACGGGACATTTGAAATCTTGCTCTAGTCCAGGTCAGCATTGGTGTCCAAAAGTCTCTGCAGGTGGACCATACCAGGAAGCTCTGGTCACAGGTGCTGTCAGTGACGGTGAAAGGTCTTGGTTCTATGAGAGTCCATTCTGGAAGAAGCAGGATGGTGCCGACGGCAGGCACCCATAGAAGCGTCCTGGAATGTAGGCAAGGGCTGGGAAGGTTGTCAGTGACCTATGATTCAATGAATATTTATTAAGTTTCTATTGTGTGACAGGCTGTGTGCTACGTGTTAGGAATACAGTGATAAAGTCTCAAAGACCCTTCCCTAATGGAGCTTATATTCTGCTAGGTCTCGGCCTAGAGAGCTGTAGATTCTGTTCCCAGCGGAAATCTACATTATAAATTATGAACCGAGTCTAGTTGGTAGAGACTGGCCAGATATCTGGGTGGCAGTGGCAGTTTTATGGCTCTACAAGAGATACTGAGAATTCCAGCCAGATCAAAGAATTGAGGCAGGAGGTGAGGATGGAGTCCTAACACCATCAGGATGAGCCTCCATTAGCTCAGAGCAAGGGGTCTAGTCTGCAGAGAGTCTGGAAGGCAAGCCATCCATGAGTGACAGGACTGGGGACAGCCACTCTCCTCCCAGCATCCCTGAAGTTAGTGCAGCTCAGTCACCATGCCCTGCAGCCAGCAGCCAGTGATGAAGAGTCACAGACACACCAGGCCCTGCAGCCAGCAGCCAGTGACGAGGACTCACACACACACCAGGCCCTGCAGCCAGCAGCCAGTGACGAGGACTCACACACACACCAGGCCCTGCAGCCAGCAGCCAGTGACGAGGACTCACAGACACTCCGCCCTTTTTGTTTTGGCTTTTTCTCTGATTCTCATTACCAGCCCCTTCTCCCCTCAGATTCATCACAGGAAAGCCCCTCTGTCTTGGTGATGGGATTGTGTTTCTTCTGTTTGACTCTTGGGTCCCTGTTGCATTTAGCTTATACTCATTCTCAGACTCTTTAAGCTTTTGACTGTTTGGGGTGAAGATCCTATCCTGAATATTCTTGATGCCAGGCTTTCATAGCTGCTCACTTGGCCTGCATCCTGGTCAAACCCGTACCAGCAACCTTTAGGAGAGTCCTAATCATTTTGCCATGAACCCACGGTTTCAGGGGCAAGCCTGTTGCTATAGCAATAGGGATGTCACTCTGCTTTGGGACTCTGAGGACCTCGCGAGAGGAACACCAACCTCCTTAGGGAGATAACCAACCCTGTGGGCCAATTACCAGAGGAGAGGGCAAAATGCCTCCCTCACTTAGTCCTGGCAGGCCCTGTGGCCAGCAGTCCCTCCTCCTCCCCAGAGCAGCTTCTGTTCCTGCCTCTAGGGAGATCTGGAGGGAATCCAGAGAATCACCAGGTTTCATTATGCAGCTTTGAACCTGCATGTTGATTCTCTAGAGAGGCCCGAAGGATGACATTTCTCTTTTTCTCACCTAACTCAGGATGTAGAAAGATGGTAGTCTCACCCACACACCTGGTAATCCCTCTAAGAAGGTTACACAGGTTTTTGCCCTCAGAGTCTTGGAGATCAAATCCATCAAGGCTTTCATTTCTGTTTTCCTTGGTCAGGGTCCAAAGTGCAGCCATCGTCTCCATGCCTAAATGGTCATTTGATCCCCTTCCACCATCATCCTCATGAAGCTTTGTACCTCCTTCTGTCCCAGCCCTGCACTCCTCTCCTTCTCATTCTCCTCCATCTTGGCCTCTTGAATCCTTTCTCCATAACTAGCAAATTGCCCTACCTGTACAATTTCTTTTACAGCTCTCCCTTACCTCCTGCCTCCTCTCTTGCTGAAGCTGTCTTCATCCCTGAGAGTCCTCTCATGTGATTACTATTTTTTTCCATAGTTTATTACATGACACTCCGCCCTTTTTGTTTTGGCTTTTTCTCTGATTCTCATTACCAGCCCCTTCTCCCCTCAGATTCATCACAGGAAAGCCCCTCTGTCTTGGTGATGGGATTGTGTTTCTTCTGTTTGACTCTTGGGTCCCTGTTGCATTTAGCTTATACTCATTCTCAGACTCTTTAAGCTTTTGACTGTTTGGGGTGAAGATCCTATCCTGAATATTCTTGATGCCAGGCTTTCATAGCTGCTCACTTGGCCTGCATCCTGGTCAAACCCGTACCAGCAACCTTTAGGAGAGTCCTAATCATTTTGCCATGAACCCACGGTTTCAGGGGCAAGCCTGTTGCTATAGCAATAGGGATGTCACTCTGCTTTGGGACTCTGAGGACCTCGCGAGAGGAACACCAACCTCCTTAGGGAGATAACCAACCCTGTGGGCCAATTACCAGAGGAGAGGGCAAAATGCCTCCCTCACTTAGTCCTGGCAGGCCCTGTGGCCAGCAGTCCCTCCTCCTCCCCAGAGCAGCTTCTGTTCCTGCCTCTAGGGAGATCTGGAGGGAATCCAGAGAATCACCAGGTTTCATTATGCAGCTTTGAACCTGCATGTTGATTCTCTAGAGAGGCCCGAAGGATGACATTTCTCTTTTTCTCACCTAACTCAGGATGTAGAAAGATGGTAGTCTCACCCACACACCTGGTAATCCCTCTAAGAAGGTTACACAGGTTTTTGCCCTCAGAGTCTTGGAGATCAAATCCATCAAGGCTTTCATTTCTGTTTTCCTTGGTCAGGGTCCAAAGTGCAGCCATCGTCTCCATGCCTAAATGGTCATTTGATCCCCTTCCACCATCATCCTCATGAAGCTTTGTACCTCCTTCTGTCCCAGCCCTGCACTCCTCTCCTTCTCATTCTCCTCCATCTTGGCCTCTTGAATCCTTTCTCCATAACTAGCAAATTGCCCTACCTGTACAATTTCTTTTACAGCTCTCCCTTACCTCCTGCCTCCTCTCTTGCTGAAGCTGTCTTCATCCCTGAGAGTCCTCTCATGTGATTACTATTTTTTTCCATAGTTTATTACAAACAATACAAGCTCAACTAATTGGCTTAATGAAGTAGGGTTCATCTTTCTTCACGTAATCAGAAATGTGGATATAGATCACTACTTGTATTAGTTTGGTGGCCGGTCAAAACCTAGACTCACAGCTCTGTGATCATCTTTGCCCTTTCTTCATAGTTGTAAGCTCTTTGTCACAATATGGCTGCTGCAGTCCAGCTATCAAATCTGAATTCCAGGCAGAGCTAAGGGTTGGTGCCCACATCAGGAAAGCAAAAACATTCTCAGATTCCCTAATGAAATTAAGTTTAGGTCTCATTGGCTAGAAGTGTGCCACATGGCCACCTTTTGATGCAAGGGAATCTAGGAAGAAAATCTATACTTGCTGGCATATTGCAGCCTGGAACAAAATCAGAATTTTGTTAGTAAGGGAGAAGAGGGATAAAGATAGCAAGCAGTGTCTGCTGCAGTCCCTCTCTAACTCCCCAACATTATATTTCCACTGTCTTGTTAACTGCTTCTTTGCACTCATGCCATTTAGATCTCCTACTTTACCCCCCGTTGTTGCTGTCATCTCCTTGGGCAGGGGTTCTTCTCATTCATTCTCTACGTTGGCAATGGGTAAAAAGCCCACCACTCCATGGGACAAGCCAGTTCTTTGTTCCCTTCTCCCAAGCCTTGATCAGTCTGTGTGACAGCTGTGTGCAGGTGAGTGGCCTGTCCATCACCATGGCTACTCAGATGCTCTTCTTCCTTTCATCTTCAGTGATTTCCTCTCCATTTTGGCCAGCCTCTCCCATGTACAGTCCCTGGATATTATCATTACCTATAATATTACTCCTCCAAAATTATCAGTCTGAGTACTCCTTTGCTTTACTGTAACCTCTCCTGCTTCCTGCTGTTTATTATACTGTTCTCCCACCAGCCCTTCTTTAATGTTATTGATACCGTCTGTCCTCTGCTATCTTTCAATTCATCAACATTCCCCTTTCTTAACTTCCTTTATGATGGGAGTTCATGAGCAGTATTTCTAGACTCCCTTCTCTGCCCTACACTTCTCTACTTCCATCTCTACCCCCCTAGACTTCCTAGTCCCTCTGTTGCCTCCACTTGTCTACACTTCTGAACCCAATTGTCTGTTTCTCTGTGCCTACATCCAAGCATCTGAGTATTACCCAATGAGGCAGATTGATTCCACTATAAGTTCAAGGTCATTAACTTCAAACAGGTCCTCACACTACACAAAAACTTACTACAGTCCTGTCTCTCTAAAAGGGTAAAGTGTCCCCGACAGAGTTCGGAAAGAGGAAAGGACTTCGGAGGTTGGACGGAAGAAAAGAAGGGACTGGAGGAGCATGATTTAATGACCCTTTCGTCCTAGAGTGTATCTTTGAAAGAATTAGAGGACTCATAAAGACGTCGACAGGACACCCAGAGGACAAGATTATTGTCTCGATAAAGTGGAGGGTAGATTCCTCTTAGCAGGTGAAAACGGAAGGTCGTTCGAATATGAAAGATGATAAAGAAAAAGGAAGGACATATAAGGACAAAGAGAATGGACTTAGAAAGGACGAAATAAATATACAGAAGAGTAAATTTTTATTTTATTGTTAGTACTAGGTGAAAGCCGAGGATGAACTAGAGAGAAGAGTGGAAGTCTCCAGCTTAAGACAGTTCTTAAAAGACAGAGATAAAGACAATAGCGGGTTGGAGTTAGGTATGATAAGACAGAAGGTCTGGATGGTACATGAAAACGACCTTAACACTTGATAATGAAAATATGGATTTTATCATAAAGTATAAAAGAAAATGAACTAGTAAGGGATTAAACCCCCTTGCGACAGAACATGACTGAATGTACTAAGTTGAAAGATGATTGAAAGAAAGGTAGAGAGGTCGACAAGGAAAAGACAGAGGAAACGTTTTAGTAGAGAGAGAAGAACGAGGTACATTATGGAGCTCCTCTAGACTTGTTTCAATAATCTCTCTTCCTCCATTTAATACTTTGCCTCTCAGGATGCCTGCATATCAAGTTTATAACTTTAGTCCAGAATTTCTGTGCTCCTGATCTATATCAAATTTTCAATTTAATATTTTTCATATAAGATATGCATCTATTTAAGTCATCTGTATTAATTATCTACTGCTGTGTAACAAATTACCCCCAAACCCCAAACCACACACATTTATTATCTCATAGTTTCTGTGGGCCAGGCATCTGGAGGAGTAAGCTCCTCTAGCTGAGGCTCTCAGGAGGCTGAAACCAAGGCACTGGCCAGGGATGCAGTCAGCCCAGGAGGAGAGAGGAAGACCTACTTCTAAGCCCACTCATGTAGCAGTTGGTAGGTCTCAGATCCACACTGGCTGTCACTCACAGACATCAGTTCCTTACCCTGCTGCCTTTTCATAAAGCTTCTTAAAGCATGGCAACTGGCCTTCCCCAGAGTGAGAATTCAGAAAGAGAGGAGAGGGAGGGGAAGATAGCAGTCTCTTTGTAATTTACTCTCAGAAGTGACGTTCCATCACTTTTGCCTTATTCTATTCATTAGAAGTAAAGTAGTAGGTCCAGTCACCCACAAGAGAAAGGGATTGTATAAGGATGTGAATACCAAGAGTCAGGTGTTAATATCATGTGACATGTCACATGACTTCCTATTAATCATCCTATTGCTGTACCTACAGCCCTACACCCAGTGCCAGCAATGGGGCTCTACTCCTAGTTTCTCTTTTTCAGTGACTGATACCTCCATCAAGCCTATTCAGCAACCCAGAAACCCAGGGATCATTCTGGACTGTCTTTTCAATCTCAGCCTCCCATATTTGATCATAACTAAGTTTTGCTCAGCTTTTGTCTCACATATCACTCAAATCTACTCGCTTATCTCTACCCCTTCAGCCTAACAGAAACAAACACCATTTCCTGCTTGGGCTTGCAGTTTATCTTACTGACTGGTCTTCTCCCTCATCCACTCAGACCACTTCCCTTCCAATATACATTCTATGTTGCAGACAAAGTAATCTCTTCACCATGGAAATCTGATTGGGACACTCTTCTGCTTAAAACCACTAAATAGCTTCTCATTTCCTATTGGAGCACTGAAGAACTGATGAGCAAATTGTCTGAACACCAAAGAATTGATACTTTTGAACTGTGGTGTTGGAGAAGACTCTTGAGGGTCCCTTGGACTGCAAGGAGATCAAAGCAGTCAATCCTAAAGGAAATCAGTCCTGAATATTCATTGGAAGGATTGATGCTGAAGCTGAAACTCCAGTACTTTGGCCACCTGATGAAAAGAACTGACTCACTGGAAAAGACCCTGATGCTGGGAAGGATTGAAGGCAGGAGAAGAAAGGGATAACAGAGAATGAGATGGTTGGATGGCATCACCAACTTGATGGACATGAGTTTGAGCAAGCTCCAGAAGTTGGTGATGGACAGGGAAGCCTGGCATGCTGCAGTCCATGGGGTTGCAAAGAGTTGGACATGATTGAGCAACTGAACTGAACTGAACTTCCTATTGGAGAAAGACAGGACAGCTCAATAACCTATACTGTTCTTTGTGGTCCTTTCCACCTCCCAACCTCACCTCACACCAGCTCCCCTCTCTTGCCCCTGTCCAAGCATACTGGCTTTCTTTCAGCCCTGCTAGCCACAGGGCCTTTGCACACACGGTTCCTCTTTAAAACATTCTTCCATCTTTTTGCCCAGTTAACTCCTGTTCTGAGCAAGCTCCAGGAGACGGTGAAGGACAGGGAAGCCTGGCGTACTGCAGTCCATGGGGTCGCAAAGAGTCAGACATGACTGAGTGACGGAACAGCAACTCATATTCAGTTTTTAGATCTCAAGCTAAGGATTGTTTCCACGGGAAATCCCCCTTCCAGAGCCTCAGAACTCACGTCCTTCTCCTTGAAGCTGTTGTCACTGTTGCAATTTTATACTAGTTTGCATGGTTGTTTGTCTCTTCTGTAAGTGCCATCTACTCAGTCATATCATTGTTGTAGCCACATTTAGAGCATCTGGTGCATAATAGATACTCAATAAATATATGTTAAGCAAATTGAATTTCTTGAGCATAACTCTTCCCTGGTGGCTCAGACAGTAAAGAATCTGCCTGCAATGCAGGAGACCTGGGTCTGATCCCTAGGTCACAAAGATCCCCTGGAGAAGGGAATGGCACCCCACTTCAGTATTCTTACCTGGAGGATCCCATGGACGGAGGAGCCTGGCAGGCTACAGTCCATGGGGTCACAAAGAGTCGGACACAACCGAGTGACTAAGACACTTCCCAAATAGATGAAGCCAAAGGTCTACTGGCTTGAACTGGTGGATATCACTGAGCCAGTATGTGAGTTAATTCTACCTGCTTATTCAGGATTCTCGAATGCTCTGGGCTTGAAATCCAGATCTGAGAAGGTCTCTGTACAGATTTAGGGATGAACTGGTCCAGACCACTCATCTTGGCAGCTAAGCCTACATCACTGACCTTTGAAGACAATTAGAGACAAATAATCACAGGCTATCTGGCCATACCTTCTTGCCTGTTAGACCTGGCTGAATGTGGTTTGTTCTAAATGGGCCACTGGGGTTTGTTGTTTCTTTCTTTCATTGCTAGGTGGGAACAGCTAAGGGTCCACTGTGGCATATATGACTATTTCCATTACTTCTCTCCCTGGAAACGCCACAGCGTACTGGTAATGGAAGATACTGGCTTTGCTCATCTGTCCTGTCCATAGTTCCTTGTAAGAATGAGGAACTCAGGCTCTGCCAGGACTCTGCTGATCTCTCTGTGGTAGATATGAAAATGCTTTTTAGTTTTGCTCCTCTCTACCTATTGGTTTACCCCAGCGTGAATCAGAATGCCCCAAGGCTCCATCTCTGGGGCAATGACAAGCTTCAAGTACACGAGGCAGTGGGGTTGAAAATGACTTATCTGTCAGACTGGTTTAAGCAGTTCCATACTCACTGTGTCCCCTTGCAATGCTCCTACTGCTCAAGAATGGAATCCTCCCCTTTAAAGAAGAGGAAATAACAGCCTCCCTAGATGATGCCTCAACTGACTTCCCAAACTTAACCCATGTCAGCCCTGACCCCTTCAGCATATTGTGAAAACAACTTGATTTTCAGATTAAGTTGAATCTTTAAAGTAGTAGGAATTTAGCAAAGAGTTTTTTTGTTTGTTTGTTTGTTTTGTTTTTTAAGGCAAGGAATGGCATGGTGAAATGAGGATTTTTGAAAAATTAAACTGATAACCTCTTGTGCTGGGTTTCAAAAAGAGAATCGGAGCAAGGACCCAAATTGGGGTATAGGGAAAATCCAAAGCAAGAAATGTTCAGGGCTTAGACTAAAGCTGTAGCTGAGGGATTATTGAGAACTGGATGAATCTGAGAAGTTTGGGCAAGAAAGAAGCAATAGGCCTTTAAGAGTGGGTAGAGCTATGCAGTGATTCTACATGGAAATGTTGGGAGATGTTTGCTGTCTATTTGAAGAAGCACCCAAGTGCTCCTTGTCTCCCACAGTTATCACAACCACTTTCTGTTCACCTGGGCCAACAGCTCCTGACTCCTCCAGGCTCCTTTGCTGACTTGGCTCCATTTTCATTTGCAACATTCACTCTCTAAGACGTGCTTTTTGTTTTCACTTTGCAACTCCACCCTCCACAGCTGTAGCCAAGAGCTGCTCTTCCTTCTGCCCTGACCCCTGTAACACCAGCCACCTGGTCCTGTCCTGCAAACAAGAAACTGGGGCCAGCTAGGGATGCAGTGATGAACATCTTGAATTGAGGAGGTGGACGAGTCCTTTTTGAGCATCAGTGAAAAAGAGGCTGGAGAGGCTATGCAAAGCATGGACTGGAACAGAAGAGGAGGGTGGAGACTAGCAGGTAAGGAACAGAGAGGGAGAAGAGCTGGGGGAGGACCAAGGCTAAGCACACTGGGCAGGCAGGAGGAGTGGCCTGGCCATTGACTTTATCTGATCACTTGTGGCCACTTCTACATTAGTCCAGCCCTGGTTTTCCTATTTGAAAACTAAGCAGAAACTCTGTTTCTCCCATCTTCTTGCTGACATTTTTTGGCTGATTGATAGCAACTCTGCCAGAGGGTGAGCAGAAGAAATGAAGGAAGATAAAAATCAAATTGCTAAATTTTATGATTTGTTAACAGCTTTGGAAAAAGGCACAGTGGTGAGAATGTTGAGCAATGGTTTAGCAATATTAATTAAAAAATGCCATTATATAAAGGATTCATGTAATTGATTTGTGCACTGCTATTCCCCAAATGCTACTGAGATCAAAGAGCTGGCAGCATTTATGTTTTATTCCTTAGAATTTAAACTTTAGATTTAACAAACAGGAGATACCAAACAGTCTTTGATATGTCTAGTAGGTGGGGGAAAGAGTTTCTTCTTATATCAAATTTGATCCAGTTAATTTAGTTTATCATTTCAATCTGTCGAGATATCTGGTGTCATATTCAGATTCTGCCTTCCATGTTGTCTGTGTGACTATAGCAGGTATATAAGGAAGTACAAGAGGATGTCCCTGGAACTGGGAAAAGAATTCTCTGAGAACTGAAATACTTCATCATAGAATAAATATAGGTTTGTAAGATTCACTTTCATCAGATGTAAAACATCCTAACAGATGAGTTATAATCTGTAACTAATAGATGATGAAGGCTGGATCTCTGACTAATGAACACAAAGAAAGCAGTAACCAAAGAATCACATGACTGAAAATGAACTTCTCTTTCTGTATATGTCTCTCTCAACAGGAATGTCTGAAGCCAGCCCTCGTTAGCAGATGTCCCCATATTATAAGGCACTCATTCTCTTGAGATACAGGAGCCAGGTGGGTAAGCCGCCCTCTGAGAGGAGCTGCTCAGTTGTGGCTATAACAACAGGCTACACTCAAAAGGGCAGGTCTGCCTCCACACCAATAGATTAGTGTCACTTGAGAATGTGGACCCAGTTCAGGCAGGTTTTTCTAGAGTCCAGAAGTGACTGTGCAAGTCCAACATAAAACAAACCTAAAAAAAAAAATTGCAGACCCTAGACCAGAAACCTCTGCTATAGAGTAAATAATACAAGCATTGGAGAGGACACTGTGTTAGTCACTCCGTCCTGTCAAATTCTTTACCCCCTGAGCCACCAGGGAAGCATTCAGTTCAGTTCAGTCGCTCAGCTGTGTCTGACTCTTTGCGACCCCATGAATTGCAGCACGCCAGGCCTTCCTGTCCATCACCATCTCCCGGAGTTCACTCAGACTCACGTCCATCGAGTCCGTGATGCCATCCAGCCATCTCATCCTCTGTCGTCCCCTTCATCTTCCTGCCCCCAATCCCTCCCAGCATCAGTCTTTTCCAATGAGTCACCTCTTCACACGAGGTGGCCAAAGTACTGGAGTTTCAGCTTTAGCATCATTCCTTCCAAACAATTATCCAAAGGCACCCCTGGGCTGAGGTGTGGCATGTGTCCCATTCCGGTCACAAGGGAGGTGAGTTCTACCGCGGGGCACTCTGTGAACTTTCCCCAGAGAGTATTCATTCTCCTTGCTTTAATTTTATGCTTACTGAAACAACCTTCTGCTTGCTAATTTGTTTTTACAACAAACTTGAAAACTAGCTGGAGGTGATCTGAATAAGGCGCTATCCCTAATTCAGTCCCTGGAAAGGGCTAGTCCAGTGTGTCAGTAATTAGCATTCTGATTATCTACTGAATTCTTTCTTGAGTTTGTGTAGCATTTGTCTGCCTTAACAGCTCTGGGTAAAGGAATAAAATAGGATTCTGGTG
This sequence comes from Oreotragus oreotragus, assembly GCA_006410675.1. NCBI lineage: Eukaryota > Metazoa > Chordata > Mammalia > Artiodactyla > Bovidae > Oreotragus > Oreotragus oreotragus. Next base: position 129,683 of record SJYX01023402.1, on the reverse strand, counting down.
CCGAAAAGCTGGGTATGTGATCCTACCCTGTGCACCACGGTCCCTCTGTAGAAATCAACTAGCTGTCCTTTTTTTAAATGTGGTAGACACCAATTTGCTGGTGAATGAGGTTGAATCTTCAGCAGTGTCACTGGTTCAGCTCTGTAATTCAAAACTCACTTATCTCATCCCTTGATTTTCAGTCCCCAGAGTTTTTTCTTTCCGGGTCCTTCCCTCTGTGACACTTCTGTCTCTTGAGCTACTAAGTGCTCTTTGGGTATCCACTGTTTTCCCAAGTTGTCTTTACATTTCTTCTTTACTTTCTGACCTTTTTCTTCTTTAATTCCTTCCATTATTTTTTGCTCTTTTAACCGGGAAATGCTCCTGCTTTCTCAGTGATTTAACTAAGATCCCACATGTTACAGGTTCATGAGGACTGAAACATCCCTTTAGAGTCGGGCTGACTGATATGGTAGCCACTAGGCATATGTGCCTGCCAAACACATGAAATATGGCTGGTCTGAAATGAAAAAGACTGCAAAAATATCTCATTCAGTTCAGACTCTCAGTCATGTCCGACTCTTTGCAACCCAATGGACTGCAGCATGCCCCGCTTCCCTGTCCATCACCAACGCCTGGAGCTTATTCAAACTCATGTCCATTGAGTCGGTGATGCCATCCAACCATCTCATCCTCTGTCGTCCCCTTCTCCTCCCACTTTTGATCTTTTGCAGCATCAGGTCTTTTCCAATGAATCAGTTCTTTGCATCAGGTATATTGGAGTTTCAGCTTCAGCATCAGTCCTTCCAATGAATATTCAGGACTGATTTCCTTTAGGACTGACTGGTTGGATCTCCTTGCAGTCCAAGGGACTCTCAAGAGTCTTCTCCAGCACCACAGTTCAAAGACTGGCCACATGTTGAAATGCAATATTTTGCTTATATTGGGTTAAACAAAAGTATTACTAAAATTAATTTAATTTATCCATTTTTACATTTTAATGTGGCTACCAGAAAATGTAAAAGTATATATTTAGAATAGCAATATAATTCTACTGTCAATACTGCTTTAGGAAGTCTTTATGTCTGTATTCTTTACATTTCTCTAAACAGCCTAAAGACCATATTAAACACTTCATTTGGTTGGAATGTCCCCAGATGAATCCCCATTTCTTTTTTCCTGTATTTTGATTCCTTCTCAAATCATTCTTATTTTCCTTTTTCTTATTTTTAAGAGCCTAAAAGAAAGGGGGGATTTTTATTTTTTTGATTCAGAACCAGGCATGGGATAAATACATTTAAATGTAATGGGGATGTAAGAAAAACTGAAAATAAGCAAGACTGCCTCTAGACAATCTGTTAACAAAACACAGTAATACATACACCTGGGCAAGCCTCAGTCCCATGGGGAAAACCAGCAACTTTAATTACTTCACCTACAGGCACTACACTGAGAATTGTTCCTTTCCACTTGAGTGGAAGCATGCACTATGCCAGAGTGAGCTGTCGGGAGTTTTGCTTCTCTTCTACAAGGTCTGTCTTCTGAGGTTCACTTTTATAAGTGTTACATAAATGGTAATTAATACAGGTAGCACACTGACAATAAATGGAGAGTCAGAGGGATCCAGGTTTGACCCTGGCTCTGCCACTTGCTGACTCAATGGCCTTGCACCAGTTAACTTCACCTCCAGAGCTTCAAGTGCTAATTTGTAAAATAAGGATAAGGGGACCATTTCTTCTGGAGGACCAGCACCTTGCTTCTGCTCCTAGCCATTCTCTACTCTCATTTTCTGAAATCTGCTTGGCGAATATGATCATGTCTCTCTCTCCCAAGAAATGTTATTCCTCCCCTCAAGCCTCACGAAAAGAGTTTTGAGGGGATCACTGGCCTGGGTATTTAGCCTCTGCCTGCTGCAGTTTGCAAGAACCCAAAGAAGTAGTCTCTGACCTAGAGTTGAGATCTTTCAAGGTGAAGAACTGTGACTTGCAGAATGTGTCCATGTGGGCAAGGAGATAAGGCTGGTGAGAAAATGCCTGCCCCAGACTGTGTACAGGCAAAGGACATCTGTGCATTTCCTACAGACTAAATGCAGGGAAAAAAAGCCAGCCTGTGAGCTGTCTTAAAGGAACCTCATCCAAGAACACAAAAGAGGACTCAACTATGAGGGACTCCTTGTAGAATTTTGGAAAACCAAGACTTGCAGAAAGAACAGAAGCAGCTAGGAAGATCCCTGTGGCTCAGGGATCTTTGAGGAGTCCTTGGATGTGACCCAACAAAAAAGGTCACACCCCTTTTTACAAATTTCTAAACATGCCTCAACCCACAAAAGCAGCCCTAGAGATTTAACTTTATGTTTGGAGGATAAAGTCCCATGTGCTTTAAATGGCTTATAATTCCTTCTTCTCTGCCTGCAGTTCAATCCCTTTCCCTCACCAGCTGTGTTAAACTTCCTCAGGCACCTGAACTCTCCTCTTCTTGCTGCTGCTAAGTCGCTTCAGCCGACTCTGTGCGACTGCATAGACAGCAGCCTACCAGGCTCCCCAGTCCCTGGGATTCTCCAGGCAAGAGTACTGGAGTGGGCTGCCATTGCTTCTCCCATCTCTTCTTGCTAGGCTGAGGCCTAAGCTGGGGCCTCTCTGGGGAGCCTCTGGTGTTCTGAGTAATTCAGGTTCTGTACAAACTGTTCCCAGGCCTAGGGAAGGGAGGGTCATTAACCAAAAAGATAAGCTGCCCCTTACAGGAACAGTGGGCTTCCCTGTAGCTCAGATAGTAGAGAATCCACCTGCAATGCAGGAGACCTGGGTTTGATCCCTGGGTTGGGAAGATCCTCTGGAGGAAGGAATGGCTACCCACTCCAGTATTCTTGCCTGGAGAATTCCATGGACAGAGGAGCCTGGAGGGCTATNCTGTAGCTCAGATAGTAGAGAATCCACCTGCAATGCAGGAGACCTGGGTTTGATCCCTGGGTTGGGAAGATCCTCTGGAGGAAGGAATGGCTACCCACTCCAGTATTCTTGCCTGGAGAATTCCATGGACAGAGGAGCCTGGAGGGCTATAGCTTTCACTTCCACAGGAACAGTAGCAAATGAGACTCACGTTATTTGATAAAGAATCTGTGCCTATCTGCTGTACTAACCAGCATTGTGATGGAAATTCAGGCACAGCAGAGACCCTGTGGCTAAGTGGCCTTAGTGAGCCTAAAGATCAGCTCTGGAATGGAAGGAGAGTGAGAGGTAAGGTGGGGATGGTGAACAAGACTATTCTGTGTGGCAAATCTGAAAGTATGCCAATAAATGATGAGATATTAAAAGAAGAGAATGACCACTTCTAGGAATATATCTGAAGGAAATGAAAACACTAACTCGGAAAGATTATCTGTACCCCCAGTTCATAGCAGTTATATCCCTAGTTCATAGCAGCTATACTTACAGTAGTTAATACATGGAAATGACCTAAGTGTTTATTAATGGACATATGGATAAAGATGTTGTGGAATATTTTCAGCCATTAAATAAACAAGGAAATCCTACCATTTGTGACAATCTGGATGGATCTCTAAGGCGTTATGCTAAGACATGTCTGCATGCTCAGTCCTGTCCGACTCTGTGACCCCATGGATTGTAACCCACTGGGCTCCTCTGTCCATGGAATTCTCCAGGCAAGAAAACTGGAGTGGGTTGCCTTTTCCTTCTCCAGTGGACCTTCCCAACCCAGGGATTGAACTCATGTCTCTTGCATCTCCTGCACCAGCAAGCGGATTCTTTACCACTGAGCCACCTGGGAAGCCCGGTTAGATAAATCATGCAGAAAACAAAGGCTGTATGATCTCACTTATATGTGGAGTCTAAAAACAAAATCAAAACAAAACCAAACTCATAGAAAAAGAAACCAGACTTGTGGTTACCAGAGGCAGAGGATTGGGGGATGGGGAAACTGAGGAAGGTGGCTGAAAGATACAAACTTTAGTTATAAGTAAGAACTAGGGATGTAATGTACAGCATGATGACTATGGTTAACACTGCCATATGGTGTATAGGAAAGTTGTTAAGAAAGTATATCCTGAGTTTTCATTACAAAAAGAAAAATGTCCCTTTTTTTTCTTTCCTTTTTTATTGTATCTATATGAAAGGATGGATGTTAGCCGAACCTATTGCAGTAATGATTTCACAATATATGTAAATTGAACCATCATGCTGTATGCCTTAAACTTGTATAGTGATGAATGTCAGTTATTTTTTCAATAAAACCGGTGAAAAATATGAGAATGAAAACTGTGTTAAGGGTACTGAAAGAATCAAAAGATGGTTTTGTGCCTCAAGAGTTTGAGGTGGGGGCGTCCCTGGTGGTGGTGGATAGGAGTTCACCTGCCAAGGTTTGATCCCTGGTCTGGGAGGATTCCACATCCCACGGAGCAGCTAAACACAGGCTACTGAGCCTGAGCTGAAGAACTCGCCAGCTGCAACTACTGAGCCTATGCAGGGCCTGTGCTCTGCAACGAGAGGCCACTGCAGTGAGAAGTCCACTCACTGCAACCAAGGGTAGCCCCTCCTCGCTGCGAGGAGTGAAAAGTCCGCATGCAGCAAGAAGACCCAGGGCAACTAAAAATAAATAAGTTAAAAAAAAAAAAAACAAAAAACAGAGTTTGAGATGGGCTTCATACAGGAGTCGACTCTAAGGATTGTCCTTAGGTGGCTATCAGAAAGTGAAGGGCCCAGGAATTTCATATTTGGAAATATGAATGAGAGCTAACTGGGGTGAGGGATTAAGGAGAAAAAATTGGATTGGTAGGTGGTGGCAGATTGTGACAGGTACAAATGTCAGGGTGAGGGAACCAAATATCCATGAGAAGTCCATGTATCGAAATGATGATTTTTGAGGAAGTATCACAGCTTATAGACGCTTTTTTTTTTTTTTTCAATGTTGAAAGGGCCAAAGAATCCATGCCAGACTGTCTCACAACAAGGGAGGGAAAAAGAAGGGAGATCAACAGAACTCTCCTTTTCCCTAAACACTAGGGACACATTATTAACTCACTTTGATTTTAAAATCTTTATGGTCAGATATGATTTTGAGTGCTTCAAAAGTTTTTCCTTTGTGGAGGCCAGCTGGAGACTGTTGCCTAGGTATTTCAAGGGAAGAATTGAGGTTACATCTCTCAACCCGGTATCACCAAAATACCACTGGTGATCTATCTATCCACACACCTATTCACCCACATCTACTCATCCATCCCACCAGCTAACAAACATCTTTTTGAGTGCCCACCACATGCCAGTTTCCATGCTGTGCACCCAAGTCACCACAGTGAACAACACTGTCCTTTCCAGTGTATGTAACTGTGTTGGGGGCAGGAGAGATTAAACACAAACGGCAAAACTTTTCTAATTGTACTTGGGGGTTCATTATGCAATTTTTTTCTGCATTTTGGTTTGACAATTTTCGTAACAAAGTTAGATAACTATTTCTCAAGCAAGGAAGCTAGATTTGACAGATACCTATATCCCAAGGGCAAGTTCAGCTTTGAAGTTACACCCAAGGTGTTAGTGGAAGAGAAGTCCTTTGGGGAGGGTGCAGGGGGTGGTCGGGAAATGCTTCTTGGTGGAACTGTTCTCAGAAAGTACTTGTTCAGATTGACTCAAGAATCCGGAAACCACCGGCCTGAACTGGCTTCAGCTGCCTTGGGAAGTGCCAACAGGTCAGAGTCAAGAGTTAAGAACTAGTCTCCCATCCCCAGTGGTTTTTCCTGAGCACATACAATGTGCCTGGCACTATGCAAAGGCTTTGGGGTTAGATTCCGCTCGCACCATCTTATAGAGAATGGAATAGGAGTCTTGAGAATTCCTCAAGGTGGGAGGAACCTGACTCTATCAAGCAAGAGCAGTTCAGGAAACCATTCCTCCCAATTCCAAATTGTGGGCAATAGATCAGAAACTTGTGATCAGTTTGCTTCGTGGCTTTGAGCAAGTCACCGGGCCTTCCTAATGTGACTCGATTTCTCTATCTATAAAAGGGGTACAGTAAAACCTTGTAAGTTTCTCTCTCTTTTTTTTTAAAGGGCTAGAGACCTTTACTGTCAAGATCCTGGCACGAAGCGAGGGCTCCATAAATGGCAGCCATCATTCCTGGCCAAGCGCGGGCGCATCCTCCCGGGCGCGCCTCCCGCTGGGCCCCTCGGGGACAGACCGGGCCCGCCTCCGCGGCTGTAGTCTCGCAGGGCTCGCGGCAGGTGGCCCTGCATCTGGGTGCCCACGCCCCAGAGCGAGCGGGGAGCGCGGGCGGATTGGATGACCAAGGTCTCCCCCGGAGGATCCCCCCGCCCCACTCCACACGCCCGGCGCAGGTGAGGTTTCCGGCCCAGGCCACGGGGACAGCGACCTTAACAGAGGTCGAGGCGGACTGCCCAGCTCGCGCCGGGAGAGGGGTCCTGGGGGCACCCCCTCCCTCGCCCAGATTCACCCCAGGGCCAGCCCCGGCGCCCGGGCCCGCGGGCTGCGCGCTCTGCGGCTGCGAAAACCCGGAGAGGCGGATCGGAGCGCGCTCGCAGCCAACTCCTCCGCGGTCCGGCAGCCGAGCTGGGCATGCTCAGTGTGGCCGCCGCGCCGCCGTCCGCCAACTCGGAAGCTCGCGCTCCTCGGCCGTGGGGGCGAGAACGCCGGCGGCGGCGAGCCGGCGTCGTCCGCCGCCCCCAGACAGTGGCAAACTTCGCGGCGTCCCCGGAGCTCGCCCGGGCGAGACTGATACCTTACAAACCATATCAAATCCAGTCACCCCCGTCTCCCGCCGTCCCCCATCCCAACCCGAATCATGGAGGCTGCGGCCGCCGAAGTGCCGCCGCTGCCGGCAGCCCCTGCCCACTAGCCCGGGACCAACAGGTAAACTGTCGGTGGCGGGGGGTGGTGGTGGGGAGGAGCTGCGGTCGGGGTGAGGGTGGGGGCGGCGGGCTGGAGGAGCCCGAGACGCCCGCGGGCTCGCTGCTCCCGTCGACGCTCGCTGCCAACCCTCTTCGCGCCCCCTTCCTTCCCCAGCCCCTGGAGGGGCAGCAAAGGGTTAAGTCGGCCCCGAGCCACCGTGAGCACGGCCCCCTCCAGCCGCCGCGACCGCCAGCAGCGCTGCTCGGCGCCTGCCCGGAGCCGCCGAGGGCACCGGAGCCGCGGATGCGCCACCGGAGCCCGGCGGGCGTCTAGGAGGCACTGGCTGCTTCCCCACCGTCCGCATGCCTGTCTCTCCCCAACCCCCCTCCAGGCCAGTTTCCCTCCCAGCCGGGTCCGCGCCCAGGTGGCGGGGTCTGCGGGGGAAGGGTCCCTGTCTTAGAAGGAGGGACGGGGGCGGGCTGCTCCTCAGTCTCTTCTCGGGTTAGGCGGGCCACCCTCGCCTAGGGCGAGCACTTGAGCCATCCCCCTGGGGCGCCAAGAAAAGTTTTTTTTCCCCCACCTCCCCTGTGCCCCTCCCCCACTCCCACCCTGCTCCCGGCAGGGGTGGGTTTGGGTCCATTGGTGAAAAAAGTCACACGTTCCCATCAGCTGCTCCTCCCCCCTGGGGACAGGGTGGCGGGGTGCGGGGGGGGGAGGCGGGTGGAAAGGGAGGTCGGCGCCGCGGAAGACCCCGGCGGACCTCGAGGCTCTCGGGAGGCGGTGCGTCCCGGGGGCTCCAGCGCAGCAGGGTGCCCGCCGAAGGCTGCCCCCATCAGTGCGTGTCTGCGTGCCGGGCAGCGGCAGCATCCAACCTGCTTTATTCCTGCCTGCAGCGCCACAGCGAGTGAGCGAGCGAGGAGGAGGGAGAGGGAGTCTGTCTGCAAAGTGCTGCTCCCTGGTGCTCAGAGGCGGCTGCTCCAGCTCCAACTCTCATTCATTTCGCCGGTTAACATGAGAGATCATGGCCGCCTTCGGGCTTCTCAGCTATGAGCAGAGACCGCTGAAACGCCCCCGGCTCGGGCCGCCAGATGTCTACCCGCAGGACCCCAAGCAGAAGGAGGTAAGGGCGCCGGCGGCCTCCCCGGCAAGCGGGGCTGCACTCCGCAGCGCTGACCCAGGGCCAAGTTGGCCCAGTGGGCATCGCCGGCGCTGCGGGGGAAGGGTCTGCAGAGAGGAACTGGCGGCGGGGGCTGGACCGGGGGGGAGGTGCTGGGGGAACCTCTGGGGGGCGGAGACCGAGCAGCTGTCAGGCCCCGCGCTCCCCTGGGGCGCTCGCTCTCCGGGTGCCGGGTCGCTTCCCGGTTACCGGGCCTTGCGCGGCGCAGCCAGGCGCTTCACCCGGTTCTTCCTTGCGGAAACCCTCTTGCTCCCTCTCCCTCGCCTCTGCTTGCCTTATTTTTCTCCCCGCCGCTTCGGTAAATCCTCGTAAACTTTTTGAAAAATGTTGGAATGCAGTGCCTCCGACACAGGTCTTGGGTTTTGCGCCAGCTGAGCAGGGACGGGGGTGGGGTGGGTTGGGGAAGACCTTTTCTGTTCAAATTTTCCACTTTGGAGTGGAAGTCGGTTTTGTCCAGGTGATGGATATTTAGCTGTTTGAAAGTACTTTTGTTTCCCCTCTTCCCTTTAAAAATCAATTTAACGGGGAAACACTGATTTTCTTCCCCAGAGGCGATTGGCTTAATTGCTGGAGGCTGTTTTGTATATGTAAAAGCAGTCAGGTTACCTTGGAAGGGAATGGGTCCCCGGGTTGCTTGTTTCTTTGAGTGAAATTAATTAGAGAAACCTTCACTCTTGAACTAGCCTCAGTGGCCAGAGTAACCATGGCATTTTGTAGTCATGTATATGTTTGTCAGTAGTTAACAAGTAATTATGTAACAACTCTCCAGTTATAATGATCACCCCTGGCTACACAGTTTGCCCAGGGATTTGCCTTTTTTTTTNACCTCCCCTGTGCCCCTCCCCCACTCCCACCCTGCTCCCGGCAGGGGTGGGTTTGGGTCCATTGGTGAAAAAAGTCACACGTTCCCATCAGCTGCTCCTCCCCCCTGGGGACAGGGTGGCGGGGTGCGGGGGGGGGAGGCGGGTGGAAAGGGAGGTCGGCGCCGCGGAAGACCCCGGCGGACCTCGAGGCTCTCGGGAGGCGGTGCGTCCCGGGGGCTCCAGCGCAGCAGGGTGCCCGCCGAAGGCTGCCCCCATCAGTGCGTGTCTGCGTGCCGGGCAGCGGCAGCATCCAACCTGCTTTATTCCTGCCTGCAGCGCCACAGCGAGTGAGCGAGCGAGGAGGAGGGAGAGGGAGTCTGTCTGCAAAGTGCTGCTCCCTGGTGCTCAGAGGCGGCTGCTCCAGCTCCAACTCTCATTCATTTCGCCGGTTAACATGAGAGATCATGGCCGCCTTCGGGCTTCTCAGCTATGAGCAGAGACCGCTGAAACGCCCCCGGCTCGGGCCGCCAGATGTCTACCCGCAGGACCCCAAGCAGAAGGAGGTAAGGGCGCCGGCGGCCTCCCCGGCAAGCGGGGCTGCACTCCGCAGCGCTGACCCAGGGCCAAGTTGGCCCAGTGGGCATCGCCGGCGCTGCGGGGGAAGGGTCTGCAGAGAGGAACTGGCGGCGGGGGCTGGACCGGGGGGGAGGTGCTGGGGGAACCTCTGGGGGGCGGAGACCGAGCAGCTGTCAGGCCCCGCGCTCCCCTGGGGCGCTCGCTCTCCGGGTGCCGGGTCGCTTCCCGGTTACCGGGCCTTGCGCGGCGCAGCCAGGCGCTTCACCCGGTTCTTCCTTGCGGAAACCCTCTTGCTCCCTCTCCCTCGCCTCTGCTTGCCTTATTTTTCTCCCCGCCGCTTCGGTAAATCCTCGTAAACTTTTTGAAAAATGTTGGAATGCAGTGCCTCCGACACAGGTCTTGGGTTTTGCGCCAGCTGAGCAGGGACGGGGGTGGGGTGGGTTGGGGAAGACCTTTTCTGTTCAAATTTTCCACTTTGGAGTGGAAGTCGGTTTTGTCCAGGTGATGGATATTTAGCTGTTTGAAAGTACTTTTGTTTCCCCTCTTCCCTTTAAAAATCAATTTAACGGGGAAACACTGATTTTCTTCCCCAGAGGCGATTGGCTTAATTGCTGGAGGCTGTTTTGTATATGTAAAAGCAGTCAGGTTACCTTGGAAGGGAATGGGTCCCCGGGTTGCTTGTTTCTTTGAGTGAAATTAATTAGAGAAACCTTCACTCTTGAACTAGCCTCAGTGGCCAGAGTAACCATGGCATTTTGTAGTCATGTATATGTTTGTCAGTAGTTAACAAGTAATTATGTAACAACTCTCCAGTTATAATGATCACCCCTGGCTACACAGTTTGCCCAGGGATTTGCCTTTTTTTTTCTTTTTTTAAGATCACCTGCTACCCAGCTGTGCTTTGAGTTTGCCAGCTGCAGCCCACCCATCCTCTGTTTTTTCTTAAGCTAAATATGAAGAGAGCACATTTCAGAACTTCTCTTGCTGGGAACCTAAAAAGCTATTAAAAGTTTACAGGGCCACTAATATCGTAATAGCTCTCATCCTCTGGAGAAGGGGACAACAGAGGATGAGATGGTTGGATGGCATCACCCACTCAAGGGACATGAGTTTGAGCAAGCTCCAGGAGTTGGTGATGGATAGGGAAGCCTGGCATACTGCAGCCCCTGGGATGGCAAAGAGTTGGACACGACTGAGTGACTGAAGTGAGTATCACAGAAAGGGCTTTGTAAAGAAGCTGAGGAGGGTCCTTAAGACTTCCCTTTTGATAAATGTATCTGTTTCAATAATAGAGGAAGAACGCTTGTTCTGGTTAGACTGTTCTGTTGATAATGTTTCACAATGATAAGGAGTGACAACTCCTTTAGCATGTTAAACCTGTGGAGTAATTCAGATAGAAGCTGGGAAGGTTTGACAGGTGGTTCTCAGTGGAGGCTTAACTGGAGGACAGGAGTTTGATGAGATTCTGCAGATTTTTCCCCACCCATCTCTCCCTGCTACTCCTACCCAGAATAAAGTTCAATGTTACAGATGAAATAACAAACACTAACAACTGGGTGTAAAGGAAGTTAATAACAAACATTTGTGGCAGAGGATTATTAAAGTTTTGCTGGGAGTCAAGGACACTGGCTGATTTTCATTATCATGTAATTAATGCCTCATCACATCTTACCAGAGGGCAGCATAATTGATAGCATCTCCCCAGTTAAGAGACTTCTCAGATGGTGCAGTGGTAAAGAACCTGCTTGCCAGTGCAGGAGATGTAAGAGAGATGCAGGTTCGATCCCTGGGTCAGGAAGATCCCCTGGAGAAGGAAATGGCAACCCACTCCAATATTCTTGCCTGGAAAATCCCCCCTGGACAGAGGAGCCTGGCGGGCTACAGGGTTCATAGGGTCGCAGAGTGAGAAATGACTGAGCAATTGAACACACACAGACACATCCTTCCTCCCCTTGTTTTCTTGTTAAGGAATGGGGACCTGGGATGCCTTGTGGGGCGATTTAACATTTATTTCTCAGGTCAACACTCATTCAGAATTAGGGCCTCTCTGATTCTGGAAAAAATTAATTTTGGATTTTAGGGTGTCATGACAGTTCATGGAACTCTAAAACTAGAAGTTTCCTGAGAGCTCACTTTTTAGAACTTCTTTTGACAAAGTGAGGCCCAGGAGAGTTTTCCTGACTCTAGGTGTGTGGTTAAGGGTTAAGCAGAGGAATTGGACCAGCAAAAATGGTGTCTTCTGTCAAGACCAATACTGTGTTAAGGGTGATTTATGCTAAATTGTGTTGTTCTAATGTTATTCCCTTTCCCTGGAGGCAACCAACATTTTATCTCTCTGGAGCAGAGTCAGAGTTATGTGGGGCTGTGGCCAGATTTGAATACAATATGGAACAGGTGCTTGGCTGTTCGGGGGCGGGGCTGTGGTGAGCAGTGTTTCACAAACTTCAGTTATTTATGCCTTGCCTTCAGAGTTCTCTTCTCCCTCCATCACCTGTACTTCCAATTTTTTCTTTTCCTTTTAGGAAATGTCTTCTGTTTCTTAAGCAGTAATTCACAAGATGTCATGGATTTGATGTGATATATAAAAATTCATATGAAATGTCTATATCTCATTTAAAATTTTTATTTATTTGATATTACATATGATTATTTGTCCTGAAACAAGACCATAAATATTAAAACTTTAAAAAGTTCAGTGGAAACCATTGGTGTAGTCCATCAGAGAGACTTGCCCCAGATTGTGGGAAATGCTGACTTTAATGGAAGTGTGAGCTTCCAATATAGGCAGACCTGGATTTGGATTCTGGTTCAACCTCTTTGCCATTGTGTGGCCTGGGGCAGGCTGTATAACACCTCATTTGTAAATTAGTATAATTGTGCTGTTCAGAAAATTTTAAGTACTCTGGTTCTAAACCTATTACATTTTTTGTGAGGAAAAACCCTCCTCTTGGTAAAGCTATTCTTATTACTGGAACTGCAGCTTTTGTTGTTGTTAACTGGTGCTAATAGTGTTCTGGAAACTAGTTCCCAGGGGACAGGATGGAAACTTGCATGAAGACCTCCTGCAGAGAAGTTGGGGGGGAGGGGAGGGGTGAGGGGGGAACTGGAAGCTTTAACTTGCTTGATCACTTGATTCTATTCATTCGAGAGCTTGCTGTGCCTCAGTGCTCCACAGGACTTGAGTATATCTTATGTTAAAATACTTTATCCTCTGTCCTCAAGCCTTGAAAACAGGGCCTTAGAAAACTGCAAGGGCTCCTTGATTCCTCCCCCTCCTCTCTCACACCCACCCATCTTGTCCGGTCGGTTTCCCAACTATGTTTCCAATCCACCTGCTGCTCTCCAATTTCACCAATATGCTTGACTTCTTTTCTGCTTCAGGCTGACTCTTCTCTGCCCCAGGGCTCCTACACGTGCCACCTGGATCCCATCTGCCTTTCCACCCTCACTGCACCATTCCACCTCGCTCTTCTCACCCAAGCCTGTGGTTAGGAGGGTAAGCTCTGGAGCCAGTGTGCTTGGGTTTGAATCCCGGCTCTGCTGTTCACAATACTTCCTTATGCTCTCCGTGCCTCAGTGTCCCCTCTTGCAGAGTGGGAGTTAGAGTACTTCCTTCTCCGTAGGACTGTTGGAAGACTATGTGGATAATAAACATAAAACACTGAGACCAGAGTAAGGCATGGTTTCAACACCCAAATGTTTGTTGTTCTGCTTCTTCATCATTCAGGTCTCAGCCCAGCAACCTCCTCAGAGGCCTGTCTAGTATAAGTATGTAATTTGTAATTATGTATTTATTTGCGTGTTGCCCCCTGCCCCCGGTGGATCAGTTTCTCCAGGGCAGGGAGGAGAGCCATTTAGGAATCATGGAAATACACGGCACCTTCTGCATTTGGTTCCTAGGATGCCCAGGGCATAGGTACTTGTAGGAAAGTAGGCATGAAGTGGGAATGAATGAAGAGAAATCTGGTAACTGAGGGGTGGGGTGTTAGGGAAAGCCTAGGTTAAAGCAGCTTCCTTGCCATCTACTTCGGAGGCTACAAGACTGAAAGCAGAGGGAAACTGTAGAATTATGAAGGAAGAGGAGTTTTTACTTCTGGGTAGAAGAGGCCTAAACTGAATAGTAGTAAATGTTTTTAGGAAATCAAATTAGTTAGAAAAATAGGTTGGGGCAGCGGTGAGATTTCTAGGCATCAGGAGCCATAGAAGCCCACCAGCAGGGTCCTGGTGGAGGATGGCCTGGTGCGCAGGGACAGGGGCTGCCCAGGAGCGAGGTTTGGGAAGGGGTAGGGTGGGAATGGCTGCGTGGGGATAACGTGTCAAACTCAGCACACCTGTAGGGCTTGTTAAAAAGGATGGTTGGGTTTTTTAGATTGAGTAGGGCTGAGAGGGGGCTCCACTTCATTTGCATTGCTAACAAGATCAAGGTGATTGAGCTGCTGGTCCAGGGCTCCACTTTGAGGCACTGACCTAGAGAGAAGGTGGCATCCAGTTCTGCAGTGCCTGGAGAGCTTTTTCCATTGCAGGCAGGGCAGGATTAGATATCTGTCAATATATGAGGCTGAGGTTGCAGTAGTTTAGTCTCACAGCTCATCCAGGACATGGTAGGCTTTCCCCAGAAGGCGTCCCCTCCCTTAGCTCTAAGGGAATGAGATGTCTTAGCCCCTTCCAGTATCTTTCTATCATACTTGGAATAAAACAAACTTCTTACCAAGTTATGCCTTCAAGGCCCTGCCAATCTGTCCTTGCTCACCTCAGCAACCACTGCCTGTAGTTAGACCCCCTGGCTCTGCCTCCTGGCCCCATCACTTACCGCCTGTTTGGCTCAGATCTGACCTGTGGAGTGGGATAAGATTTGACCAGTGCCTGGCACACAGACGGGGCTCAGCACAGGTCAGCTACTGTTAGTATGACCCTTCCCTCATTAAATGGCCCCAGGGCTTCCTTGTCCTTAGAATAACAGCACAGGACTCTGCCCTTGGAGGGCTGGCCCCTTGTGACTTGCTTAACCTCCTCCAGGCTGTGTGGCAGGACCACCTCTCTCCTCACAGCTCCTTGTGTCTGCATCCTTGTCCCTCGTTGCTCCTGTGGTCTTGCTTCTTGTCATTTGCTTACAGAGAATCCCAGGCAAGGAGGCCTTCCTGTGACCCATCGTCTCTCGTCCTTGTTAGTTCACTGTTTTGTGTTAATTTTTTTTTTTTATTAATTTTACTGATTTTTATTTTTGACTGTGCTGGGTCTTTGTTGCTGTGCAGGCTTTTCTCTAATTGCAGTGAGTGGTGGGCACTCTGGTTGCGGTGCGCAGGCTTCTCGTTGCTGTGGTGTCTGCTCTCGGGAAGCGTGGGCTCTGAGGTGCTTGGGCTTCAGGAGTTGCACTCCCCGGCTCTAGGGCACAGGCTCTGTAGTTGTGGACCAGGGATCGAACTCGTGTCTCCTGCATTGGCAGGCGGATTCTCTTCCACTGAGCCATCAGGGAAGCCTCTGTTAGTACATTTTGTACTGCTTGTCACTGCCTGAAATTCCATTATTAGGGTCCGCAACCTCTCCCTTGTTTTCCTTCCACACTAGGATGTCAGCTCCGTGGGAGCAGGGGTTTGTCAGTGGTGTTCACAGTTGGGATGAGACTAGGAGCTCAGTAAATAATTCTCGAGGAAATGAATAAAATGCAGAAAGAACTCTTAATGAGCAATTGTATTTATAACTTGACTGTCCCAGTGCTTGTTTTATTTTGGTAACGCCTGTTTTCTTGTTAGCATCTAAAACCCTTAAAACATTAAATGCTTATTTTTAGCCACAGCTGGGGAGGGGAGGGAAAATTTGTTTCTCAACGATCTTTGAGATGGGAATGTTGATGAAGTTGTTCTGGAGGAGAGACAGGTTGACCAGTTCCCTGGGGGGATTAAAAGGCAGAGATGGTTAAAGAGAAAACTTACCCCTGAGATGAATTGACTGGCCCCAGGGCCCCATGATGGCGAAGGAAATGGCAAGCCACTCCAGTATTCTTGCCTGGGAAATTCCATGGACAGAGGAGCCTGGTGGGCTATATAGTTCATGGGGTCACAGGTGTTGAACATGACTTAGCGACTTAAACCACCACTGCCAGGGCCCCATCATTTACTTCCCTCAATACCAGTGTTTGGGAGGGACGTCTGTGTTTAACTTCTGTGGAGATTCTGGCCTGAGACCCTTAGGCCAGAACCAATGTAAGAAGCACTGGGTCAGATTTTCCTGCTGCTCACAGGAGTGTTGCCACCCAAATTTCATGGCAAAGGAACTCAAGTGGTTGTCATTTCTTGGGGGCTGCCATTGCCTGCAGGAGCATTGTCAAAGATGCTCCTTAAAACTGCTGCCATAATGCCCTGCCTCCACTCCAGACCTGCTGAGTCAGAATTTCTGGAAGGAGGTTGAGGAATTTGCATTTTAAACATGCTTTCTAGGTGATTCCTAAACATACTGAAGTTTTGAAAGCCACTGCTTTAATTTGTGTCTTTACTTGTAGAGACTGTTATAAGCCAAACTCCCCCTTAATCCTACCTGGTCCCCGCTATTTGATGTGTTGGAGTCTTTAGATAAATATGCCGTTCAAAGTGTTAGTATAGTGCCAGTGCATTTAGCTGGTTTCCCCCCTGAAGTTCTGTTCTGATACTCATGGTTCCCAGCATAGGCTTATTTTCCATCAGCTGTACGTGGTTTATGGCAGACTAGAACTCCATGCCTTGGGCTTGAGATATTCACAGCTCCCTTTTGTGTGCACTTGGCTAAGCTACTCAGTGCTTCACTTCTTGCTTTGTCCCATGAGCATGTTCTTTGAACATATTGGAAGCTACAGACTTTTATGTTTGATCATGGGCCTGGGCTTTCAATTAGGCTTTTTGGGAATTTATGTAAGGCTCTTCACTTGGTGAGCAGCCACCATTCTTCAGCCTGGTGGATATTTCACTTAGTCTGGGACCTGTAGATATAAAATGTGATTCCTTAGGAAGATGGAAGACCCAGAGGTGAAGTCTTGAAGGCAGAGTGCCTTGAGTGAGCACTAAGTGGGAGAAGATGAGGATGAACGGAGCCCTAGGATTTTAGTTGAGGTAGTTAGCAGTGCCTCTCCTGGCTGTGTGTGTGCCCAGGTGAAAACAAAACAGAGGTTGGAGAATGGAGTAAGTGGAAATTCTAAAGAATTGTGATGGTATTGGGTTAGCCAAGAAGTTTGTTTGGGTTTTTCCAAAAATGTTGTAGGATAAACCGGAACCAACTTTTTGGACAACCCGGTGCTTGTTCTGAACTGCTCTTTTAGTGAGGTTCTGAACCCCGATTGTGAGACTTCTTGACAGACGAGGCAGGAATTAGAGCAGGTGGAGGGATCCGAAAGGAGAGTGAACATGGTTAAAGGTTTCCTTTCCCATTGTTCCCTGCGCAGTCATAAGAGAAGCTGGTGGACTTAGCCTGGAGAAGGGCTGACCTCAGGTCTGATTTGGGAAAGCCAGGTGTGGGGAGAAGTTCAGGGACTGTAGAGGGAGGCGCCTACCTTCTACACATTCCTGTCTGAGAAGGGAACATGGAAATACTTGGACTTTTCATCGTCTTTAGAAGATTTCTGAAGTTGGATGATGGTGGCAAGGGAGTTCGTTTTACTATCCTATTTCTCTGTTTTGGAAAATTTACATTAAATGTCTTATGTTACACAATAAAGTGATTTCTACTTAAAAAATATGCGTGCCTACATAATCTGGAAGAATTATCACCCACATGTAGATAATTGCTATCTCTTGAGAATGGGTTTGTTGTTCAGTTGCTAAGTTATGTCCGACTCTGTGCAACCCCATGGACTGTATACCCTGCCAGGGTCCTTGGTCCCTGGGATTTCCCAGGCAAGAATACTGGAGTGGATTGCTGTTTCCTTCTTCCCCACCCAAGGACTGAACCCA
>SJYX01023402.1:53507-112097 GCA_006410675.1 Oreotragus oreotragus | reverse complement strand
TGAACATGACTTAGCGACTTAAACCACCACTGCCAGGGCCCCATCATTTACTTCCCTCAATACCAGTGTTTGGGAGGGATGTCTGTGTTTAACTTCTGTGGAGATTCTGGCCTGAGACCCTTAGGCCAGAACCAATGTAAGAAGCACTGGGTCAGATTTTCCTGCTGCTCACAGGAGTGTTGCCACCCAAATTTCATGGCAAAGGAACTCAAGTGGTTGTCATTTCTTGGGGGCTGCCATTGCCTGCAGGAGCATTGTCAAAGATGCTCCTTAAAACTGCTGCCATAATGCCCTGCCTCCACTCCAGACCTGCTGAGTCAGAATTTCTGGAAGGAGGTTGAGGAATTTGCATTTTAAACATGCTTTCTAGGTGATTCCTAAACATACTGAAGTTTTGAAAGCCACTGCTTTAATTTGTGTCTTTACTTGTAGAGACTGTTATAAGCCAAACTCCCCCTTAATCCTACCTGGTCCCCGCTATTTGATGTGTTGGAGTCTTTAGATAAATATGCCGTTCAAAGTGTTAGTATAGTGCCAGTGCATTTAGCTGGTTTCCCCCCTGAAGTTCTGTTCTGATACTCATGGTTCCCAGCATAGGCTTATTTTCCATCAGCTGTACGTGGTTTATGGCAGACTAGAACTCCATGCCTTGGGCTTGAGATATTCACAGCTCCCTTTTGTGTGCACTTGGCTAAGCTACTCAGTGCTTCACTTCTTGCTTTGTCCCATGAGCATGTTCTTTGAACATATTGGAAGCTACAGACTTTTATGTTTGATCATGGGCCTGGGCTTTCAATTAGGCTTTTTGGGAATTTATGTAAGGCTCTTCACTTGGTGAGCAGCCACCATTCTTCAGCCTGGTGGATATTTCACTTAGTCTGGGACCTGTAGATATAAAATGTGATTCCTTAGGAAGATGGAAGACCCAGAGGTGAAGTCTTGAAGGCAGAGTGCCTTGAGTGAGCACTAAGTGGGAGAAGATGAGGATGAACGGAGCCCTAGGATTTTAGTTGAGGTAGTTAGCAGTGCCTCTCCTGGCTGTGTGTGTGCCCAGGTGAAAACAAAACAGAGGTTGGAGAATGGAGTAAGTGGAAATTCTAAAGAATTGTGATAGTATTGGGTTGGCCAAGAAGTTTGTTTGGGTTTTTCCAAAAATGTTGTAGGATAAACCGGAACCAACTTTTTGGACAACCCGGTGCTTGTTCTGAACTGCTCTTTTAGTGAGGTTCTGAACCCCGATTGTGAGACTTCTTGACAGACGAGGCAGGAATTAGAGCAGGTGGAGGGATCCGAAAGGAGAGTGAACATGGTTAAAGGTTTCCTTTCCCATTGTTCCCTGCGCAGTCATAAGAGAAGCTGGTGGACTTAGCCTGGAGAAGGGCTGACCTCAGGTCTGATTTGGGAAAGCCAGGTGTGGGGAGAAGTTCAGGGACTGTAGAGGGAGGCGCCTACCTTCTACACATTCCTGTCTGAGAAGGGAACATGGAAATACTTGGACTTTTCATCGTCTTTAGAAGATTTCTGAAGTTGGATGATGGTGGCAAGGGAGTTCGTTTTACTATCCTATTTCTCTGTTTTGGAAAATTTACATTAAATGTCTTATGTTACACAATAAAGTGATTTCTACTTAAAAAATATGCGTGCCTACATAATCTGGAAGAATTATCACCCACATGTAGATAATTGCTATCTCTTGAGAATGGGTTTGTTGTTCAGTTGCTAAGTTATGTCCGACTCTGTGCAACCCCATGGACTGTATACCCTGCCAGGGTCCTTGGTCCCTGGGATTTCCCAGGCAAGAATACTGGAGTGGATTGCTGTTTCCTTCTTCCCCACCCAAGGACTGAACCCATGTCTCTTGTGTCTCCTGCATTGGCAGGCTGATTTTTTTTACCACTGTGCCACTAAGAATGGCTTTAGGGGTGATTTTTTTTTTTGTTAGAGCAGGTGGAGGGATCCGAAAGGAGAGTGAACATGATTAAAGGTTTCCTTTCCCATTGTTCCCTGCGCAGTCATAAGAGGAGCTGGTGGACTTAGCCTGGAGAAGGGCTGACCTTTTGGTTACTAATCTGTATTCTATGTTGTAATAGTTGATGTGCACTACCATTGTTATTGGAGGATATAACTTAAAGAGCAATTATTAGGTGACTTTGAGTTTACAGGAGTGCAGCTTTGTTGTTGGTTTCAAACCAAGCTAGAGTCCCTTTAGCTGAAGTTTAGGCAGAGGGATCTCGAGGGTGTAGGTGTAGGCACTTATGAGCTGTCAAAGCTGTGATGAGGCTGGGTTAGGGGCTGTTATATGAGCGTTCCAGCCCTATCACTTAAGCTGTGTGATCTGGGGTGCTGTGTCATTTTTCTCAACTATGAGCTGGAGAGGATGATACCTAATCATCTAGAGTATGGGAAGGAGTGCTGTAAACTTAATTGTTACCACATATTGAGGTATCAATTCAGGGGCGTGCCAGAGCAGGTTTATAGCAGCTGATCATTAAAATTTCAGGAATTTTGTGAGCTGGTTAATATCATGCTGGTGGCTTTAATTTTGGCACCAAGGGAGTATTTACACCAAGGAAGTTGGCGAATACTATAAATTTGGAGGTTTTGTTTTTAGTTTTTTCAGAAGCTGACTATGAAGCATTTACCAGAACGGTGCTGGATATGGTTATATTGTATTTTTCTGTAAGATGTTGTGCCGAAACCAAAAAAACTTTTTGGCCAACCCAGTATGTACCAGGTGCCTTGTTGGCTACTTCACCATCAGTCTTATCCCCGTTTGCCCTTCTGCTGCTCTCAGTTCACTCTGTGCGACCCCATAGACGGCAGCCCGCCAGGCTCCCCCGTCCCCGGGATTCTCCAGGCAAGAACACTGGAGTGGGTTGCCATTTCCTTCTCCAATGCATGAAAGTGAAATCGCTCAGTTGTTGTGTCCGACTCTTAGCGATCCCATGGACTGCAGCCTACCAGGCTCCTCCATCCATAGGATTTTCCAGGCAAGAGTACTGGAGTGGGGTGCCATTGCCTTCTCCGTTCCCCTACCTACTTCCCACAAAAAAAATCCCCCCCCCCGCCAAAGCCAGATCCTCTCTTTCTTTGCCTCTCCTGCTGCTTGAGGTGATTGAATTCTGGCTAGATAGATTTAATGGAAATCTGCTTTGTGGCTGACTGCTGGGGAAGAATATATTTCTTTGCTGAAAGAAGTACAGGCATGGAAGACAGTGCCCTCTTTTAATGCCCCGAGAGCTGCTATCTTCGGAAAATGAATAAGAGGGGATGGTCGTGGGAGCTAGGGTACCTGTCTTGTGACCGTGAGGCAGTGAGCCTGTGAATGAAAGTGGAGATGACGGAATGGCTTTATGGAATTATAAAGCTACTGAACTGATCTTGGGACCTCCCCACCTCCAAGGGCTTCTTGAGAAGTAAACGAGAGTTGTTCACATGGATTAAGCCATCTTTGAACCAGTTGTCCGTCTCTTGAAAGTATCTAATGTTGTCATGATGCGCATACTTGAATGCTCAGTTGTGTCCGACTCTTTGCCACCCCATGGAGTGTAGCCCGCCAGGCTCTGTCCATGGGATTATCCAGGCAAGAAACTGGAGTGGGTTGTCATTTCATACTCAGGAGGATTTTCCCGACCCAGGGATTGAACCCGTGTCTCTTACATCTCCTTCCGTGGCAGGCGGGTTCTTTACCACTAGCACCACCTGGGAAGCCCAGTGTTGTCATGAGACTTCCTATTTATATTTTGTCCCCCTCAATCATCACAGACTGAGAGAATCCCAGAGAGTACACCTCCCCAGAATTCTCTTCCTAGAACAGCAGGAGACAAAAGATCACCTGCGTCTTGTCTGTCTGATGGTTAATTCTGCCCAGAGCCTCTCAGAAGCAGAGAGCATGCTCACAAGGCTCCTTTATTTCCATTTCTGGTGGGAAGAGTTGTGGTGGGAAGAGGAGGAGAGCCCTCCACTTTTCTGTTCAGAGGGCGGGATCCTGTGAGTCTGTACCATTTTGGGGGAAACCAGGTATGTTTGGAGCTGGATGGATTGCTCTGACTTTCTCATGCAATACCAGCAGATGCTGAGTCCCACAGAGGTTAAGATGCCTTCTTAAGGCAGATCTCCACGCAGCACTTGTGTGCCCTGATCTGTCCTTCCAACTTTACTTGCCCTGCCCTTTGCACACAGCCTCCACTGCTGGTAAACACCCTCGTGTTGCCCTGGCATTGAGAACTACTCTGCATTTTAGGGCACCCAGTGCCTCTGTGAGAGCTGGGGACTGTTCAGCCATTTGTCTGATCTCGGAGCTTGCCAGAACCTTGATTGGTATCTCCTGGGCAGAGGAATGCTCTGGAAGCTCAGGTACTCTCATCTTCCTGTTTCTTGGTGGAAGGTTCTTAGCCCTGTCCGTAGCCTCTGGTGCAGCTAGAGAGCTCGGTCACAGGCCTTTGTGGAGTGTGTTGGGGATTAATCCTGTCTAGCTTTCATTTTCTTGGTTGAGATTCTCCTTTATTTGTGGGTAGCTTAATTGGAGTTACAAACACACAAGGTGTACCATTTGCCTGGTTTCAGGGAGCAACATTTATTAATACATGGTATTCTGTATAAAGGGATTCCCTCTTTCATATAGTCATGAAGTGCTAGGGCCTGAGAAGAGAAAAATTTTAGCTCCTGGGTTTTATTTTCCACCTTCCAAGGGAAGTAGAACTCTATATATGCACGCCAAACAGATCCCGTCATTCAGTCATTATTAATGAGCACCTTGTAGGCATTTTGCCAGCTGTGGCTTGATGAGGACAAGGCCTAAGACTTGTATTTCCTACCATGTCCCTGGCTTGGAGCACAGTGCCTGGCCCACACCTCGGACTCAAAATGCCTTTCATGAATGGGCGTGTGAGTGAGTGTTGAGCATGTTGGAGATCGTCCCAGGTCCCTGAAGACTTCAGTCCAGAGCAGCGCTTTTCATCTGGGGTGATCCCCTTAGGGACACGGGCAGTGTTTGAAGACATTTGGGGTTTTTACAACTCTGTGTGTGTGTATTAGCTGCTGTTGGCATCTAGTAGGCAGAAGCCAGGGGACGAGGCTTACGTTCTCTGGTACTACAGACAGGCCCCCACAACCAAGGCCTATCTGGCCTCAAATATCAGTGGTTCCCAGATTGAGAAAACCTGGTCTGGAGGAAGTGACATATCTGTAAATAAGGAATACAGTGCTTTGGATATTCTTTGAGAGGGATGTACAAAGTTCTATGGAGATGATTGGGAGTGACCCAACTTTTGACAGGACCTAGTAAAGGAGGTGAAACCCACTCCAGTGTTCTTTCCTGGAGAATCCCAGCCTGGTGGGCTGCCGTCTATGGGGTCGCACAGAGTCGGACACGACTGAAGCGACNTGATTGGGAGTGACCCAACTTTTGACAGGACCTAGTAAAGGAGGTGAAACCCACTCCAGTGTTCTTTCCTGGAGAATCCCAGCCTGGTGGGCTGCCGTCTATGGGGTCGCACAGAGTCGGACACGACTGAAGCGACTTAGCAGCAGCAGCAGCAGTATAGGAGGAGGTTTCAAGCCTCGGACTTGGAGGATGTGTAGGGTGGATGGGGCTGAGGTGTGGTGTGGGGTGTGCAGTGGGGAGCTGGGTTGGAGTGGGAAAGAAAGTTGGGATCAATGTATGGAGTCCTTTGCGTGCTGTGTGGAGGTGTCTGGATGTTCTGGTCGAGCCCATGAGGTGGCCATTCAGGGGTGTGAAGGGGATGAGATTTAAGATGACTAAGGGTCACAGTTTGAGGGGACAGTGCTTCTGAGGGTCACGCTGAGGCAGAATGACCGACTGGTTAGATGTTCGCCGACATTAGAGGCCCAGGGATGGGTCTTTTAGGGTTCCATGGCTGCCATAACAAGTCACCACAAATCAGGTGGCCTAAAACAGTGGAGGTTTATTTTCTTGCAGCTCTAGAGGCCAGCTGTCTGGAGGGAGCATTGCTGGGCTTGGACCCCGACTGGAGCTCTAGGGGAGAGAGCTTCCTTTCCTCACCCAGCCTTTGGTGGCGCCAGACATCCCTTGGCGTCTTTGTGGCCCACATGCATCTGTCTCATTTCTGCCTCTACCTTCACATGACTGTCTTCTCCGGGTATCTGTCCTTCTCTGAGTGTGCCTTGTAAGGACACTGGTTATTGGATTTGGGGCTCACTTGGATAATCCAGGATGAGCTCATCTTGAGATCTTTAACTTAATTATCTCTGTGAAGATCTTTTTTCCAAGTAAGTAACACTCCTAGGTTCCAGGATTTGATAGGATACTGTTGTGGGTCCTGTGGGGCTTGGGAAGAAAGAGGAACGGGTTTAGGAGAAAGGTTATTGAGGTGGAAGAGTTGGCCAAAGTGGATGTGAAAGGTAAGAGGGGTGAGTATGAGGATATACCAATATGTTTAGCTTAGAGCAGTGATTCCCAAATTTTCTGATTTTAGGACCCCTTTATAATAAACCTTGTTTAGGATGCCATAGAGCTTTTATATCTTATTACTTACGGTATTAGAAATTAGACATGAGAAATACAAAAAAATATAGTAATTCATCTACAAATGAAGATAAAGCCAATTTCATATTTAAAATGTTTTTATGAGCAGTATTTTTCCAAACAAAAGCAATAGTGGAAAAAGTGGTATTTTACATTTTTGTGAATCTGTTTAATGTCTGGATTCTCATGTCTAGTTCTCCATTTAGTCTGTTACAATATGTTGCTTCGATCGAAGGACATGAGACTTCGTATTGGTCTCACCGATACGTAGCTGGAAAGTTCTTGGGAATCCCAGAGGTCTTTGAAATGGAGAACACTGGCTTATACAGTTGGGTGGGTAGCTGATTGATGGTAGTCCTCAAGCGAAACAAAAGAACTTGTTAAATTTTTTTCCCAAGGGTGGGAAGGCTGGGGAGTGGAATAGAGCGACCCAGTTCATTTTTAAATATTTTCTATTGGAGACGCCTCTGGGGAATCCAGGTTGCACTGTATAGAAGTAGTACAAATGTAGATTTTGGTGTGATTTTTGTGTTGAAGTCCTGACAGTGATTGCCTGTTCAGAGTGGGCAGAGAAATACAGGACCAGGCAGACTGTGGACCCCTGCCGCAGCACCTCCAAGGGGGGGAGTTGTTGGGGGTGACGAGTGGTCCAGAGGGAGAGCTGGCGTCACCGATAGCCTCTTCTTAGTTTGGCAGTTTCCCTCTTCAGGGCCTTTGCACGTGTGCTTCCTGCGGCCTGGTTGTCTTCTCTTTATCACTGCAACTGATCGTCAGCACTCAGTACGGTTTATGTTTTTCTTATTTGCTCTGTCCTCCCACCAGGGTAAGTTTCATGAAACAAAAACCATGTCCTTTTTTATCCCCCACTGATAACCAGAGGCAGGGAGGGGGTGTGGGATATGGTTGGGGTTAAATAAATATTTGTTGATTGGATCTAGTAACTGGGGCAGTCATTATTAACAAATGGTTCTTAGAAGCCCTGTGTAGGGCATGGTGATGCTGGGAAATATAAGACATGGTTCCTGCCATTGAAGAACTCTGTGTGGAAGATTAGCAGCCCTGTGTGGTGGGGACTGATGAGGGAGGGGTCAGCTCTTTGAGAATTAGAGATGTCTTCAGAAATATGGACGTTTTCAAGGCCTTCTGGGCAGAGGGTGTGAGCAAAGGCGCCGAGATGGGAAATGGATGTGATCTTTGGAGGAATTGGATTGTAGTTCAGTAAAGCAAGAGTGTATTGAATCCTAAACTTGAACATGTCTTTAGATTTGGGAGCAATTGAGAGGAGGAGATTAAAACAGCTGGAGAGGGCTTCCCTGGTGATTCAGCGGTAAAGAATCTGCTTGCCAATGAAGGAGACACTTGCCAAATGAAGGTTTGATCCCTGATCTGGGAGGATCTCACATGCCCACAGCAACTAAGCCTGTATGCCACAACCGCTGAGTCTGTGCTCTAGAGCCTGGGAGCCGCAACTGCTGAACCCACGTGCTGCAACTACTGAAGCTTATGTGCCCTAAAATCTGTGCTCCCCATCAAGTGAAACCACTGCAATGAGAAGCCCACATACCACAACTGGAGTAGCCTCCACTCGCTGCAACTAGAGAGAAATCCTCGCAGCAACGAAGACCCAGCACAGCCAAAAATAAATAAATAAAATTATAAATAAAAAATAAAGCTGCTGGAGAGAAAAGAGCTGTCTGCTGGAGCAAGGTTGGATTGGTCCTGGGACCAGGGGACCAATGTCCTACTGGGAGTGACCCGTTATGTGTAGCGTTTCATGACTACCTCTGAGAAAGAACGGGAGGCACGACATACACAGATCTCCCTGTTTACTTTTAATTTTCTACAAGCATTTCCAGAGTCATTCTGAATGTGTAGAGATTTTCCTCGGCAAGAATTAACTCAGCCTTCAACCCACATCCAATGTGCCCCAGCTCAGATATGCAAATGCTGCCTTGTCAATTAAAATTTGGTGGAATTTGCTGCTTTCCTTTTCTAGCCATTTCATTCATGGATTAATCTCACAGGGTTGTTGAGGTTAGGACCGTTTAAGGAATTGGCAGCAGGGAAGAGCTAAGACAAATGTATTTTGTCTTAAGAGTCATTGGCATTTTTTTTTTTTTTTTGCTAAGGTGCTGGTTTACATAAAGGGTATAGAAGCGCTATCAAAACTATGTCCAAGGTAGTGCTAAATAATTAATATTTCTCCTGAGTTCTGCAAGGAAGGTTAATATTGACATTGCTTAGGGTTTTTTCTCTCTTTCTTTTTTTAAAGCTCTAACAGTGGTTCTGTAGACCGTATGGAAAATATTTTTGGGGTCAGAGCTGTTTTTACTCTTTGGTCAGTTGTAGACTAAATGTCAACTGCTTCTTTTGAAAAAGGAAAATTGTGAACTGGAGACCCTGTTTACATCTCGACTACTCATAGGAGATCTGCTTTTGTCACCATTAAATAATCGAAATGCGTTTGAAGTTATATTTTCATTTACTTAGTACTTGATACGTACTTCCCACTGCACTCAGTGATGTGGGGGTGTAGGAAAGAAATAGAAGTCTGCTTCTGTCCCCTCTAGAACAGTGCTTCTCAAAATATCTGTGGTGAAGGGCCAGTTTTTTTTTTTAAATTAATTTTCAATCTGTTGCAGACTGATATAGATGTATGATAAAAATGAATCACTAGGAAAATGAAATGCGGATTGAATGTACTGGCAGTATCAAGTTGCTATGAAAGTTTCCAAGCACTTCTCAATTTTTGCATATTATTCTTGTTGAGGACCGGTAGCAGTTTCAGACCACACTCTGCGTAGCACAGCTCTAGAAGTGAACATCTGGCTCACTGATGCACAGAAAACAATTGAAAAAAATGACTAATGCATTGGCTTTTGTTTATTTTAAAATTGAGGAATAACATATTCCTCATATTCAGTACTAAATAACATATTCAGTATGTTATGGAAGGGCTTCCCAGGTGGCTCAGATAGTAAAGAATCTGCCTGCCAGTGTAGGAGACAGGGATTCGATCCCTGGGTCGGGAAGATCCCCTGGAGAAGAAAAGGGCAACCCACTCCAGTGTTCTTGCCTGGAGAATTCCATGGACAGAGGAGCCTGGTGGGCCAGTCCATGGGTTGCAAAGAGTCTGACACAACTGAGTGACTGACACTTTGACTTCACAATGTATAAAGTGCCATGTTCCATCAGGAGAGCCCATGTTGATTGTGTTGGATATTCTGAAGGTTTTACATGTTTGGTTTTATGCCAGCCTCATGAACACCTCTTGGGTGGATACTATTATCTTCTTTTTACAAGTGAAGAAACTGAGGCACAGGGGAGGGATCACAGGGGTCGACTTTACTTTCCCAGGGTCCGTTAGCTGCATCGTGATGGAGTTGAAATTGGACATCTGAGACTGTGCTGTAAACCATCCTGCTCTATATATAGGGAAGCTAAAAATGCTGCATGAGTTCAGGAAAGAGAGGGTTGGAATACTTGGAGGTCTCACTGGAGGGTGTAGGTGTGAGGGTCAGGATGCGAGTGAGTGGGGACAGGTTGCACCCTGTCTTTCCTAAGAAAGAGCTGCAGGTAGGGTGAGTGAGGCGCCATGAGGGAGAGGACAAGCCTCTGAGATCAGGCCTGGAGTCCTGGCCGGCTGCTGTCGGGGGTGGTGATGAGCTCACCAGGCCCTACTGTCAGATTTATCTCACTAGCTCATGCTTAATAAATCCGGCCGGGGAGAGAGTGGAGTCGGGGAGGCTGCGAGGGAAGCGGCTGTAGTAACCAAAGCATGAAGTAAAAAGACTGATGAGGGCTTTAAACAGGACTAGAGAAGACTTGGCAGTTGGTGACAAATTGGTCAAAGAAAACGAAGGAGAGAGGAGTGTGGAAAATGCATCGATTCCTTGGACACTCTTCAGCTGGGATGGTAGTAGATCCTGTTGCTTGAGGATCTCCGGGTGGACACATGCTTGTGCTCTTTAGAGAATTACCTGATGGCTGGATTGAAATGAATATCTGGACTCTCCTTCCTACCCACCTCCCTCACCCTGTGGCAGGAACTGGTTTACTTGAAGGTCTGATGACTCAGAGGATTGGGTTTATACCACTTGTCCCCTGCTTTAAACCTCACCTTCAATACCTGTTATTCAGCCCCCCACAGGCTGCCTTGATGGTGGTAAACATCCCGAATTGCTTGGAAGGTTGGCTTAGCTCCGTGGAAGAGGTGGGAGTGAGCAAGCCTCCCGGAAATAAAAAGGGTGGAGGCTGAGAGGTGTTGACAGAGGCTGACTCTGAGGCTGCACTTTCGGAGGTGGACTCTGGACATTGGCTTTCTTGGCTCAAAATTCTAGGTTTAGCCTCTGTTTTCGAGTACGCAAATGCACAGCATCACTACCCCCACGAACAACAAAAAAGAGACATTCCCAGCTAACTCGTCATTGTAGAGCAGTTATCCCCTAATGAAAAAAAAATAGTCCACATTAAAAAAATCTTAAAAAATAGAAAGTAAAAATCAAATAGTTATGAGATCTAAATAACCATATTTTGAAGTAGTATTTGAATGACAGTCACAGTGATGTTTTTGAAACCTAGCAGAGACCTCAGGTACTTCTGAAATCATCAGAAAATCTAAATAATTCTCACATCATTTAAGTATCTCTTAATATTTTTAGAATTTTGTAAATCCAGTGATGATTTTTTTTTTAAATTGTCAAACATGGTGAAAGAAAAATGAAAGTGAAAGTTGCTCAGTCGAGTCTGACTCTTTGTGGCCCCATGGACTATACAGTCCATGGAATTCTCCAGGCCAGAATACTGGAGTGGGTAGCTTTTCCCTTCTCCAGGGAATCTTCCCAACCCAGGGATCGAACTCAGGTCTCTTACATTGCAGGTGGTTCTTTACCAGATGAACGGCCAGGAAAGCCCTTTGAATGTGGTTCGTTAAGTAAATAATGGATTTTAAAAAAGAGACATTCCCAACCTCTGTCCTCTCTCCCAGGCAGGAAGAAGGACGTCCTACAGTTTCACTTGATTTTTCCTGCACGCTTTTCATCTCTGTCACCCATCAAGTTTCCCTTTTTGTGAATTTGCAGTCCATTTGGTGGCAGTCGCCGACACCTTCCTGCTGGTGTGCGCTCAGCGTGGGGTCAGGGGTACACTTAGGCCTGGGGTAGAAAGAGCCAGGATGGGGGCACAGTGAGGCAGCGCACTGGGCGGCCAGCTTCAGTGGTCAGAAACCGTGGCTTCGATTAGTTTTTTCTGCCTTCGGATCACCTAGCCCAGGGGGAGGCAGATTTAGTACTAAGTGCAAAATATGATTTGCAGGATGAGTCTGCATTAAGATGCGATTTCATTGCACGAGTCTTGTGGGACGGTGACTTAACCTGACTGGTGGGGGCTCCAAAGAGGAAGCTGTCTTCTGAGGCTGCCTATGTACAGTTCTGGGCACGATCAACTATGGACACCTGAAGTGCTCTTTCCCACATTCTACAAGTCTGAAAGTTAAAGTATTTTTCTTTGGTAGTTTTCCTGAGAGCCACATCCAGGTGTTTGATATCCGAGGGTGACATGCATTTGAAGGTGATTTGAATATAAATTAATAGGCTACAGTTACTTAGAGTGGAGTAAATGCCAAGTATATTTGGATGTAATTTGAATCAGAGTCTTTCTCACTTCCATTGGAGGGGGAGGGCCTGCCTGTCTCATGGTTGAGGGTGAGGGAGGTTTTTGTGGGGAGTCGGGTCCCCAAGAGTCTCAGCACATCATCCTTGGTGGATGTTTCCATTTACTTCGTTGGAAAGTTACTGAGTCCCTGGATGTGTTGGTTGATCAAAAACCATAATGGCAATGACTCTGATGAGCCTATGTATGTATATGTTTTGGCCGCACTGTCCCCAGCCAGGGGTTGAACCCAGGCCACGGCAGTGAAAGCGCCGAATCCTAACCTCTGGATGACAAGGGAACTCCCATAAGCCTCCTTAAAAGTGCTTAGTGTGTACCTATGACCATGTCGAGTGCCTCACATGTTTTTTGTCTTATCCTTTACAATAGGCCTGGGAGGTGTATGGAGGTATCTCCATTTCACAGACAAGAAGGGAGCTAGGATTCTAGTAGAGCTTGATTGAAATCTTACCAGTCTCCTCTGAGATCTCACGGTCTTGAAGAGCCCATTGGGCTTGCTGGGGGCCTGATTGTCACGTGGCCAGTTAAGCACGTCACTCATCAGTCTGTTTCTCAGCCTGTAAATGGGCACTCATCCTGCCTGAACCATTTGACTCTGAGGAAGATGGGTGTGAATATTCTGGTAAAAGGCCAGGGAGGAGGAGTACTGTGGTCATGATCTTCTCTTCTCTTTTACCTGCTGCTCAGTACTGGTGTGAAGATCAGACTGCCTTCTTTGTGTTGAGCTCGCATCCTCTGGGGTTCATCTGGGTTCCCACTGTTAGTGATTGCTGGCCTTCAGTTGGAGTTTTGGGTAGGGGTGATTATTAATAGCTGGGTAGACGAGGGTGGATGTGTAAAAAGCTGAGTTTCAGATGTAGCCTTGATGCAAATGTGGCCCAGGTGTCAGAGATGTGGGTGGGGGCGGGGAAGACGCCAGGTTGACTTTTAGGGGAGTCCTGCCTCCCCCCGCCCCCCACGTCAGTCCTGCCCCTTCCTTGGCTCTCTGTTCAGGAGGCTGGTGGTAGTGCCCTCTCTCACAAACATTTTGGCTGAGTTGGGGAAACAGACCACATACCCTTCTTGCTCCCTACCCCCCTAACCTTTTCCTCTAAACTTCTCAAATAGCTATCAAGTCAATTAGAAGAGATCCAACAGGAATCAGTCCCCATTGCGGGGATGCTGGAGGGCTGGGATGTCCCGTTACACAGAGCCAGGTGATGCTGCTTTTTTCAGCCGTTGAGACTCTGCCTTGTAGACTCTTGGTGCTGCCAATGACAATGACAATTTCAGAGGGTGGTCTTGCCATGAAGAATAGAGCAGAGCTCCTCTTCTCCCCTCGCCCCTCTCCTGCATGTACATTTTAGTTTCCTAGGGCTGCCGGCACAGAATACCGCCCTAAGTTGGATGGCTTAAAACAACTGGAATTTGTTCTCTCGCAGCCCTGGAGGGAGGGCCGCACCTCTGGAGAAGGGCCTTTCCTTTCCTCTTCCAGCTTCTGGGGCTTGTNGTTCATCTGGGTTCCCACTGTTAGTGATTGCTGGCC
Source organism: Oreotragus oreotragus (assembly GCA_006410675.1). Classification (NCBI taxonomy): domain Eukaryota; kingdom Metazoa; phylum Chordata; class Mammalia; order Artiodactyla; family Bovidae; genus Oreotragus; species Oreotragus oreotragus. Next base: position 98,394 of record SJYX01023402.1, on the reverse strand, counting down.
TTCAGTTGGAGTTTTGGGTAGGGGTGATTATTAATAGCTGGGTAGACGAGGGTGGATGTGTAAAAAGCTGAGTTTCAGATGTAGCCTTGATGCAAATGTGGCCCAGGTGTCAGAGATGTGGGTGGGGGCGGGGAAGACGCCAGGTTGACTTTTAGGGGAGTCCTGCCTCCCCCCGCCCCCCACGTCAGTCCTGCCCCTTCCTTGGCTCTCTGTTCAGGAGGCTGGTGGTAGTGCCCTCTCTCACAAACATTTTGGCTGAGTTGGGGAAACAGACCACATACCCTTCTCGCTCCCTACCCCCCTAACCTTTTCCTCTAAACTTCTCAAATAGCTATCAAGTCAATTAGAAGAGATCCAACAGGAATCAGTCCCCATTGCGGGGATGCTGGAGGGCTGGGATGTCCCGTTACACAGAGCCAGGTGATGCTGCTTTTTTCAGCCGTTGAGACTCTGCCTTGTAGACTCTTGGTGCTGCCAATGACAATGACAATTTCAGAGGGTGGTCTTGCCATGAAGAATAGAGCAGAGCTCCTCTTCTCCCCTCGCCCCTCTCCTGCATGTACATTTTAGTTTCCTAGGGCTGCCGGCACAGAATACCGCCCTAAGTTGGATGGCTTAAAACAACTGGAATTTGTTCTCTCGCAGCCCTGGAGGGAGGGCCGCACCTCTGGAGAAGGGCCTTTCCTTTCCTCTTCCAGCTTCTGGGGCTTGTATGTGCGCTCAGTCACTCAGTCGTGTCTAACTGTTTGAGACCCTCTGGACTGTAGCCCACCAGGCTTCTCCGCCCATGGGATTCTCCAGGCAAGAATACTGGATTGTGGGTTGTCATTCCCTCTTCCAGGGGATCTTCCTGGCCCAGTGATTGAACCCGTGTCTCTTGTGTCTCCTGCATTGTCAGGGAGATTCTTTATCACTGTGCCACCTGGAAAGCCTCCAGCTTCTGGTAACCCCAAGTTTTCCATGGTTTGTGGCAGCGTAATTCCAGTCTCTGCCTCCATCAGTCCTCCTGTGTCTTTCGTGAGGACACCGGCCATGTGCTGTTGGATTAGGACCCTAATTCAGCGTGACTTTAAATTGATTTTATCTGCACAGGCCCTATAGGTCCCAGGTATGGGGGTTAGGACTCCGACCTGTCTTTTCGGGTACGCAGCTCAGTGCCTGTAGGGCCTGCCTCTCACCCCTCTTGCGCTCGGCCCCGGTTAGTCTGGTACTGGACCTTCTGGGCCCCTCCTGTTTCCTCAACAGCTTTCACCTGTCCACCACCTCGCTTATCGCCTGTTACCTTCACTTTCTCCCTCCACTGGGTTCTCTCTGTGTCATCCAAACGTGCACGTGCTTCCCTCATCTTCTCCCCCCCCACTCCATCACCCCACCTTCCCATTCCTCGCCACCTCTTGCTCCAAACCTTCCCCGAAGCATCCTGTGTGTTCAGTGTGGTCTTCACCGCCCACTTCTTCCTCTGCTCCTCTTTGCTGGGCTTTCCCGAGAGCCCTCCCTCTGGGCCCCAGCAGCCACACTGTGCCTGTCGTTCCCTCCCCTGGTGAAGCGGTGTGTTCCCTCAGCTTTTTTTTAACCTTGTTTATTTTGGCTGCGCTGGGTCTCCTTTGCTGCGTGAGCGTTCTCTAGCTGTGAGGACTTTCCTTCATTCCGGTGCTTTCTCACTGGGGTGGCTTCTCGGGTGGAGTGTGGGCTCTAGGCTCGGGCGTCAGTAGTTGCGGCACACGGGTTTAGTTGCTCCATGGCACGTGGACTCCTCCTGGACCAGGGGTCAAACCATGTCCCCCGCACTGGCAGGCAGATTCCTAACCACCGGACCATCAGGGCGGTCCCTTCCCTCAGCTTTGAGCTAAAGCACTCCTGGTTTCCTTCCCTCTTCTCTGGCCAGACCGTCTCAGGCTCCTTTGAAAGCTTTGCCTTCTTTACCTGGCCATGGAATCAAACTGGGTGTTCCCTGGCGTCTGTTCGAGGCCGTTCTCTCTTCTCATTCACCCTCTCTTTGGATGATCTTGGCCACCCCAGGCTCCAGTTACTACCTAATGAAGACAACTCGCAGCTTGACGACTCCAGCCAGGACCTCTCTGCACTCTAGACTTCTAAGCGACTATAAGAAACATCTTGTTTGGCCTGCTATCTCGAAGTTCCATTTAAAACTGAACTTGTGACCTGCTCCTCTTCCTCCAAAAAACCTCTGTCATTGCTCTGTTACGTCTTAAGTTCTCTGGCTATCCCAGAAATCCAGGCGACATCCTTGATAGACAGCCTCACTCTTTGTCATTCCATCTTCCATGTCCCCAGAAGTCCTGTTGAGTAGCCCCATAGAGGTCCTTCCCTTCTCTCCACCGCTGTTACTGCCATCTTGGTCCGAGCTCCCATCATCTCATGTCTTGGCTCTTAAGGGAGCCTCTAACTGGTCCCAGTCGCCTTGCCCCCGGGGGCCTCCCGTCTGGCCTGACAAACTCTAATCTGTTGTCCGAACTGTGGATTTATTTCATTTGGATGATGTCATCCCACTGCATAAAATCCTTTACTCTATTTTTAAAAAAATTTATTCGAGTATAGTTAGTTGATTTACAGTGTTGTGTGAATTTCTGCTGTACAGCAACGTGATTCAGTTATGCATATTATATATATAAAGACATACATTCTTTTTCATTATTGTTTATCAAAGGATATTGAATATTGTTCCCTGTGCTATACACTAAGACCTTGTTTTTAATCCATTCTACAGGTAATTGTTTGCATCTGCTAATCCCAACTCCCAATCCCATCTCTCCCCCCACCCTTTAGCAGCCACAGATCTGTTCTGTTTCATATATAAGTTCATTTGTCATGTTTTAGATTCCACACATAAATGATATCACATGGTAATTTGTCTTTCAGACTTACTTCACTTAGTAGGTGAATCTCTAGGTTCATCCATCTTGCCGCAGATGGCATTATTTCATTCTTTTTTATTGGTGGATAACAGTCCTTTGTATATACATACCGTATCTTCTTTGTTCGTTCCTCTGTCATTGGACGTTTAGGTTGCTTGCATGTCTTGTTTATTGTGAACATTGTTGCTATGAACATAAGGATGAGTGTATATTTGAAAAAAACATTGATTTTTATATCAGAAGATAGTTGATTAACAGTGTTGTGTTAGTTGCATGTATCTTTTTGAATTATAGTTTTATCTGAAAATATGTCCTGGAGTGGGATTGCTGGATCACATGGAAACTGTTTTTAGTCGTTAGAAGAACCGCAATATTCTTCTCCATAGTGGCTGCACCCATTTACATTCGCGCCAGCATTGTAGGAGGGTTTCCTTTTCTTCACATCCTCTCCAGCATTTATTTGTGGACTTTTTAATGAGGGCCATTCTGACCACTGTGAGATGGTACCTCATTGTAGTTTTGAATTCCCTAGTATTTAGCACTGATGAGCCTCTTTTTGTGTGTCTGTTGGCCATCTAAGTCTTCTTTGGAGAAATGTCTATTTAGGTCTTCTGCCCGATTTTATTATTGGGTTGTTTTTTGTTACTGAGTTGTATTAGCTGTTTGTTTATTTGGAAAGTGAGGCGCTTGTCTTTTGCATTGTTTGCAAGTGTTTTCTCGCCTTCTAAAGTTGTCTTTTCCTTTTGTTCACAGTTCCTTTTGCTGTGTAAAAGCTTGTGAGTTTGATTTAGATCCCATTTGTTTTTACTTCTGTTGCCCAAGACTGGCCTAAGAGAATGTTGGTTCGATTTATGTTAGTGAATATTTTGCCTGTGTTCTCTTGTAGGAGTTTTATGGTGTCATATTTTAATGTTGAAGCCTTTAAACCATTGTGAGTTTATTTTTGTGTATGGTGTGAGGCTGTGTTCTGACTTCACTGATTTATATGCGGCTTTTTGACTTTCCCAGTGCCACTTGCTGAAGAGACGGTCTTTTCCCCATTGTATATACTCTCTCTTCTGTCGAAGGTTAATTGACTGTAGGTATGTGGGTAAAGAGGGCATGGCAACCCGCTCCAGTATTCTTGCTGGAGAATCCCCACGGACAGAGAAGCCTGGCGGGCTAGATAAATAATTTAAATTCACCTATCGACATTTTAGCTTACCGCTTCACATTTTTATTTTATAGCGATTGCTCTAGAAATTACAGTATACATCTCTTGACTCTTCAGGGTCTTTGTAGAGTTAATATTGTTTCACTTCCCGCAGAATGTCAGCCTTGCTGTTTTAAGAGTCCTACTCTTAACTTGGTTAACGCCTATTTCGCATTCCGAGGCGACATGCAAAGGTAGTTTCTTCAGGGAATTTTTTTCTGACTTTTCAGATTAGGGTAAGCCCCTATCGTGTGCTCTGAGCAGGTGGTGCTTCTCCTTGGGGCCTTTATCACAGTTGCAGTTTGCTCACTGTGGAATCCCCAGTACTGAGCACACTCCTGTATACTTCAGTGATTAAATGCAGGGCACCACTGGTTGTGGTTCGAAAAAGGCAAAAGATTGCATAATATACTCCAGGGGATAGGAATGGCATTAGGCAAGGCTTAGAGGTGGAAAAGACAATGTGTGTGGCAAGGAATATAATAGTCAAGTAAATCACAGAAAAGTTAAAATATGAAGTAAAAGCTCTCTCTGTTTTTTTTTATACCAGTAACCACCGTTTACAGAGCTCTTAATATGGGGCCAGGCACTGTGCTAAACTCTGCATTTTATCTTATGTAATCTTAGCCCTGTGAGTTATTATCTTTGATTGAAGCGACTGAAGTGCAGAGAGGTCAGTTTATCTTGTTCTCCGTGATAGGTAAGGGCTCTGCATTCAAACTCAGACCTCTGTGACTCAACACTCAGAATGGGAGCGAGGCTGGGGTGTGGAGCTCCATTGTTCGAGGTGTCTAAAGCCCATCCTAGCGGGTTGTGTGTTTGAGTCCTGGCTGGAATTAGGTGCAGAGAAGGCCCACAGATGTTACTGAGAATCTATAGAAGGTGGTGCCAGATGCTTCCATTCGTTAGTTTCTTCTGAGGGGGAGGAAAAGGAAAGCCTCTGAGGCTATTGAAAAAGGGGAGTGCAGAAAAGGCAGCCTGTTTCAGAAGGATCCATTGGGCAGGCTGAGCTCAGGCAAGGTCTGGACCTGGGTGGGGATGGGAGGTATGAGGCATGAGAGCGGCGGCCTGGCTTGCTGTGCCAGTGGCCACAGTTAGAGAGATGGCTGTGTTCCTGTAAAGGAAGGACTAGATGTGAATGTGTGTTGGTAGAAGTATGCCTCAAACTGGCTAATGTTGAAGTGTGAGGAGAGAAAGATTTTTCCCTCATCTCTTGGGTCATCTATCTGCTAACAACAGAAAGTGTTGCCTGAAGACTGTTGAATCTGGGCTGTGATGGGTGTTACCATAGCCTTACTTTTCAAATGGGACCTGCAGACAGAATGCTCTTCTGGGAGAGAGGTGGACAAAGCTAGGGAAAATAATCATTGAAAATTCACTGGACGGACTGATGCTGAAGTTGAAACTACAATACTTTGGCCACTTGATGTGAAGAGCTGACTCATTAGAAAAGACTCTGATGCTGCGAAAGTTTGAGGGCATGAAGAGAAGGGGATGACAGGATGAAATAGTTGGATGGCATTATGACTCAATGGGGATGACTTTGAGCAAGCTCCAGGATGTAGTGAAGAACAGAAAAGTCTGGCATGAAGGAAAGGTAAGCCTGAAGTCCATAAGGTCTCAAAGAGTCAAACATGATTTAGGAATTGAACAACAGCAATAAATAGCATCAGTCAGTTCAGTCTCTCAGTTGTGTCTGACCTTGGTGACCCCATGGACTACAGAAGGCCAGGCTTCCCTGTCCATCACCAACCCTCCCAGCTTGGTCAAACTCATGTCCATAGAGTTGGTGATGTCATCCTACCATCTCATCCTCTGTTGTCCCCTTCTCGTCCCACCTTCAGTCTTTCCCAGCATCAGGGTCTTTTCCAAGGAGTCAGTTCTTCACATCAGGTGGCCAAAGCACTACAGTTTTACTTCATCATCTCCCGCAGCCTGCTCAAACTCATGTCCATCAAGTCGGTGATGCCATCCAACCATCTCATCCTCTGTTGTCCCCTTCTCCTCCTACCTTCAATCTTTCCCAGCATCAGGGTCTTTTCCAAGGACTCAGTTCTTCACATCAGGTGGCCAAAGCACTACAGTTTTACTTCAGCATCAGTACTTCCAATGAATATTCAGGACTGATTTCCTTTAGGATTGATGGGTTTGATCTCCTTGCAGTCCGAGGGATTCTCAAAGAGTCTTTTCCAACACCGCAGTGTAAAACATAAATTCTTTGGTGCTTACCTTTCTTTATAGTCCATCTCTCACACCTGTACATGACTACTGGAAAAACCATAGCCTTGAATAGACAGACACTTGTTGGCAAAGCAATGTCTCTGCTTTTTAATATGCAGTCTAGGTTGGTCATAAGCTTTTCATCCAAGGAGCAAACGTCTTTTAAATTCATGGCTTCAGTCAACATCTGCAGTGATTTTGGAGCCCCAAAATAAAGTCTTTTACTGTTTTCATTTTTTCCCCATCTATTTGACATGAAGTGATGCAACTGAATGCCATGATCTTAGTTTTCTGAATGTTGAGGTTTAAGCCGACTTTTTCACTCTCCTCTTTCACTTTCATCAAGAGGCTCTTTAGTTCTCCCTTGCTTTCTGCCATAAGGTTGGTGTCATGTGCATATATGAGATTACTGATAATTTTCCTGGCAATCTTGATTCCAGCTTGTGCTTCATATAGCCCAGCATTTTGCAAGATGTATTCTGCATATAAGTTAAATAAGCTGGGTAACAATATACATCTTTGACGTACTCTTTTCCCAATTTGGAACCAGTCTGTTGTTCATGTCCATTCTAACTATTGCTTTTTGACCTGCATACAGATTTCTCAGGAGGAATTTAAGGTGGTCTAGTATTCCCATCTCTTTAAGAATTTTCCAGTTTGTTGTGATCCACACAGTCAAAGGGTTTGGCGTAGTCAATAAAGCAGAATTAGATGTTTTCTGAACATCTTTTTCCATGATCCAATGGATGTTGACAATTTGATCTCTGGTTCCTCTGCCTTTTCTAAGTCCAGCTTGAACATCTGGAAGTTTGCAGTTTACATACTGTTGAAGCCTGGCTTGGAGAATTTTGAGCATTACTTTGCTAACATGTGAGAGGAGTGCAATTGTGTGGTAGTTTGAACATTCTTTGGTGCTACTTTTCTTTGGGATTGGAATGAAAACTGACCTTTTCCAGTCCTGTGGCTACTGCTGAGTTTTCCAAATATGCTGGCATACTGAGTAGCACTTTCAAAGCATCATCTTTTCAGATTTGAAATAGATCAACTGGAATCCAATCACCTCCAATCCAGCTTGCTCATAGTGAGGCTTCCTAAGGCTCACTTGACTTTGTATTACATAATGTCTGGCTCTAGGTGAGTGATCACACCATCGTGGTTATCTGTGTATGAATGTCTTTTCTGCATAATGGTTCTGTGTATTCTTGCCACTTCTTTTTAATATATTCTGGTTCTGTTAGGGCCATACCATTTCTGTGCTTTACTGTGCCCATCTTTCCATGAAATATTTCCTTGGTTACTCTAGTTTTCTTGAAGCAATCTCTAGTCTTTCCCATTCTATTGTTTTCCTCTATTTCTTTGCATTGATATGAGGAAGGCTTTCTTATCTCTCCACGCTATTCTTTGGAACTCTACATTGAAATGTGTGTATCTTTCATTTTCTCCTTTGCCTTTAGCTTCTCTTTTTTTCACCACTATTTGTAAGGGCTCCTCAGACAACCATTTTGCCTTTTTGCATTTCTTTATCTTGGGGATGATCTTGATCACTGCTTCCTGTGCAATGTCATGATCCTCCCTTCCTAGTCCTTCAGGAACTCTATCAGATCTAGTCCATTGAATCTGTTTGTCACTTCCACTGTATATTCGAATGGGATTTAATTTAGGTCCTACCTGAATGGTCTAGTGGTTTTCCTTGTTTTCTTCTATTTAAGTCTGAATTTTGCAATAAGGGTTCACAATCTAAGTCACAGTCAGTTCCTGGCCTTGTTTTTGCTGACTGTATAGAGCTTCTCCATCTTTGGCTGCAAATAATATAATCAATCTGCTTTCAATATTGACCATCTGGTGATATCCATGTATAGTGTCTTCTCTTGTGTTGTTGGAAGATGCTGTTTGTTATGACTGGTGCATTCTCTTGGGAAAACTCTGTTAACCTTTGTCCTGCTTCATTCTGTAGTCCAAGGCCAAATTTGTGTGTAACTTCCTACTTTTGCATTTCATTCCCCTATAATGAAAAAGACATATTTTTTTTTTTTTGGTGTGAATTCTAGAAAGTCTTGCAGATATTCATAGAAATATTCAACTTCAGCTTCTTCAGCATTTTTGGTTGGTGCATAGACTTGGATTACTGTGATACTGAATGGTTTGCTTGGAAATAACCAGAGGTCATTTTTTGAGATTGCACCCAAGAACTGTATTTCCTACTCTTTTGTTGACTTAAGGGCAACTCTATTTCTTCTAAGGGCTTCTTGCCCACAGTAGTATATATAACTGTCATCTGAAATAAATTCACCCATTCCAGTCCATTTTAGTTCACTGATTCCTAAGCTGTTGATGTTCACTCTTGCCATCTCCTTTTTAACCCATTCCAATTTGCCTTGATTCATGGACCTAACATTCCAGGTTCTTATGCAATATTGTTCTTTACAGCATCAGACTTTACTTCCATCACCATTCACATCCACAACAAGGTATTGTTTTTTCTTTGGCTTTGTCTCTTCATTCTTTCTGGAGTTATTTCCCCACTCTTCTCCTATACCATATTGGGCACCTACCGACCTGGGGAGTTCATCTTTCAGTGTCCTATCTTTTTGCCTTTTTATACTGTTCATGGGGTTCTCAGGGCAAGAATACTGAAATGGTTTTCCATTCCTTTCTCCAGTTGATCATGTTTTGTCAGAATTCTCCACCACAACCCATCCGTCTTTGGTGGCCCTACATGGCATGGCTCATATTTTCATTGAGTTAGACAAGGCTATGGAGAAGGCAATGGCACCCCACTCCAGTACTCTTGCCTGGAAAATCCCATGGACGGAGGAGCCTGGTAGGCTGCAGTCCATGGGGTCACTAAGAGTCGGACTCAACTGAGTGACTTCACTTTGACTTTTCACTTTCATACATTGGAGAAGAAATAGCAACCCACTCCAGTATTCTTGCCTAGAGAATCCCAGGGATGGGGGAGCCTGGTGGGCTGCCGTCTATGGGGTCGCACAGAGTCAGAAACGACTGAAGCGACTTAGCAGCAGCGTGGTCCATGTGATTAGCATGGTTAGTTTTCTGTGATTGTGGTTTTCATTCTATCTGCTCTCTGATGGATAAGAATAAAGAGCTTATGGAAGTTTCCTGATGGGAGAGACTGACTGAGGAGGAAACTCGGTCTTGTTCTGATAGGTGGGGCCATTCTTAGTAAAACTTTAGTCTAATTTTTTGTTGATGAGCAGGGCTGTGTTCCCACCCTGTTGTTTGACCTGAGTCCAAACTATGGAACTATGATGGAGTGACTGAAGATAATGGTGACCTCCTTCAAAAGGTCACATGCAGGCACTGCTGCACTCAGTGCCTCCGACCCTGCAGCAGGCTGCCAGAGACTCGTGAACACTCATGGCTAAGTCTGGGACAGTCTCTTGTGGGGTCACTTCTCCTTTCTCCTGGGTCCTGGTGTGCATAAGGTTTCGTTTGTGCCCTCCAAGAGTCTGTTTCCCCAGTCCTATGTAAGTTCTGGCAGTCTATTCTGGGGTTAATGGTGACCTCCTCCAATAGGGCTAATGCCACAACCTGGTCTACTGCATCCAGATCCTTTGCCCCTGTGGGAGGCCACTGCCAACCATTACCTCTGCAGGAGACACTCAAGCATTCAAGGGTAGGTCTGGCACAGTCTCTATGGGGTCTTCTGGTGTACACGACATTTTGTTTGAGCCCTTCAAGCATCTCTGGAGGGCATGGGGTTTGATTCTTTCACCCCTTGTTCCCATCTTGCTGTGACTTCTCCTTGTCCTTGGACATGGGGTATCTCTTTTTGGTGGGATACAACATTCTCCTATGGATGGTTATTCAGCAGTGAGTTGTAACTTTGGAGTTCTTTCAGGAGAAGATGAGTGCACATCCTTCTATTCCACCATCTCTAAATGGAGCAGTTGGTTTGGAAACATAATGCAAAGGTGCTATTGCCCGATTTCTTTGCCCTTGCTGTGTTCTTTTCTAAAATTGACCATAATTGGTTCTTTTCAATCAAGCGATGATTACAAGTCCAGATTCTCTGGTAGAAAAAGCCACTCAGATCAAGATGACCAGGAGCTGACTGTCTCTTTCTCAATTCATTTGTTCTTCCTTGCACTTGGAAAAATGACCTGCTACTGATAATCAATGAAATGATGTGGGACTGTGAAATTTCACCAAGAGCTGCAGCTTCTAGCGCCAGACTTTGCACCTCCGCAGCTCAGTGTGCATCAGTCTGGAGCTTCAGACTTAGCAGAAAAGAATAAACAGCATATGCAGATGCTGAAGAATCTAAGCTATTCCATTTTGTTAACAGAAAAACTCCATTTTGTAAGGTTCCGGGAAAAAAGCCTTTGGAAATCCCCTGACTTCACCGCACCACCCACGAGCCAATCAGACCCCAGACCAGAATCTCCTGACTTAATGTTCAGGAACTGGTGGTCTACCTAGGAAATAGGGACCAATCAAAAACCAACACACAACCCTTCAAAAGAAAGTGACCAATCAGACATCCCCCTACTTAGAAACTCTTTTTTTTTTTCATGAACACTCCCTATATAAACAATGTAACCCAAAACCCGGGGCTCCTCCCTATAGCCGCTGCATAGGTAATGGTGGGAGCCCCAGCTCGAGCTTGGTAATAAAAACTCTTTTGCTTTTGCATCAGATATCAGCTCCCTGGTGGTCATTGGCAGATTTCACGACTTGGGCATAACATTTGGGGGTTAGTCGGGGATCTCCCACTGGCTTCATGGGAAGACTGATCCAGAAAGTCATCTACAGCTGGTAAGCTTTTTTCCTTCTTTTTTGTGCTTTTTGCTCATCAGCCCACCTGGGACTACTGCCAACAGCTGCTCCAGATTCTCTTCACCACAGAAGAGAGAGGGAATACAGAATGAGGCCCATAAAAGTGTCCCAGGGGCAAATGGAGACCCCACCACTAATGAAATTAACACCTCTTTTCCTTTATCACGACCTGACCGGGATTACAAAACAGCACAAGGTAAGGAGAGGCTTTAGGTCTACCACCAGACTCTTTTGAGGGGGCTTAAGGCAGCTGCACAGAAATCCACTAACCTAGCTAGAGTGGGAGATGTTCAGCAGGGCCCCACCAAGAGTCCAGCTGCCTTCCTGGAAAGGCTGATGGAGGCCTTTAGACAATGCACCCCCATGGATCCAGAAGCAGAAGGCACTCAGGCTGCTTTGATAATTCATTTTGTCAACCAGGTGGCCCCCAACATTAGGAAGAAGTTACAGAAACTAGAATGCCTGGGTGAAAAGAGTATCCAGGATTTAATAACAGTAGCAGAAAGAGTCTACAACACCTGAGAAACCCCCGAGGAAAAACAAGCCAAAGCGACAGATCGCCAAACCCATAACATGGCATGCATCCTGCTGGCTGCAACAGTTCCTGACTCGGGAGAGAGGGAGGGCCAGTTGCGCCGCCTGGCTGCTGAAGGTAAGAGCCATCCCCGTATGCAACCAGCATTAGGAAAGAACCAATGTGCCTATTGTAAAGAGGAAGGACATTGGGCCAAGGAATGCCCTAAGAAAAAGAAGGGACCACGAAAGACCCCCTTCCTGGCAGTCAAAGAACTGAGCGATTGGGAAGATGGGGTCTGGCGCCCCTGCCCAAACCCAGGGTAACCCTAAGAGTAGAGGGGACCCCAATTGACTTCCTTGTCGACATGGGGGCTCAATATTTGGTTTTGCTAGAGCCCCAGGGAAAACTGGCCGGAAAGACCTCTTGGGTGCAGGGGGCTACTGGAATGAAACAATACCAATGGACTACCCAAAGACCAGTGGACTTGGGTGCAGGCCGGGTATCCCACTCTTTCATGGTCATTCCGGAATGCCCCTTCCTGCTGTTGGGAAGAGACCTGTTGACCAAAATGGGGGCCCAGATTCACTTCCTCCCAGGGGAAATTAAAATACTTGACCAGTTGGGCAGACCGATTCAAGTACTGACAATTCAATTAGAAGATGAATATCCGTTACACCAAAAACCAATGCTCCCCCAAGCAGACATTCAAAAATGGCTAGATGAATTCCCTGATGCGTGGCCGAGACAGGGGGAACTGGTTTGGCTGGACACTGCCCTCCTATATATATAGATCTCAAACCAGGGGTCGACCCCGTCCAGGTCTGACAATACCCTATGACTCTGGAGGCCCAACAGGGGATCACTCACCATATCTGCAGACTCCTAGCCCAGAAAATCTTGAGACTCTGCCAGTCGGCCTGGAACACCCCCCTACTCCCTGTCAAAAAAACAAATTCTCATGACTATTGGCCAGTACAGGATTTAAGAGAAGTCAACCGCCGAGTTTTAGATATTCATCCTATGGTGCCAAACCCATACAACCTCCTGAGCTCACTCTTACCAGACCATCACTAGTATATGGTCCTAGATTTAAAAGATGCTTTCTTTAACCTTCCCCTGGAGCCCAGAAGGCAGGAGCTTTTTGCCTTTGAATGGTCCGATCCGGAAGAAAGAATCACCGGCCAGCTGACCTGGACCCAGCTGCCACAGGGATTTAAGAATTCTCCCACCATCTCCGATGAGGCCCTCCAAGAGGACCTGGGTGAGTTCAGACAACAACACACCAAACTAACCTTGTTACAATACGTAGATGACCTCTTAATTGCAGCAAAGGACTAACAGACTTGCTTTATGGGCACCTGAGAACTATTGCGGACCCTTGGAAAATTAGGGTACCGAGCCTCGGCCAAAAAGGCTCAGATATGCCAGCCAGAGGTCACCTACTTAAGGTATGTATTAAAAGAAGGACAGAGATGGCTGTCAGAGGCATGAAAGGAGACGGTACTCAAAATCCCTACCCCAGACTCACCTCGAAGGGTGAGAGAATTTTGGGGGTCTGCTGGTTTCTGCCGTCTTTGGATCCCAAATTATGCAGAACTGGCTAAACCCTTATATGAAGCCACAAAAAATACCACCCCTTTCAGTTGGACGGAGCAGATGGAGACTGCTTTCAAGACTATTAAAATGGCCTTGCTGTCAGCCCCTGCCCTAAGGTTGCCTGATGTTACAAAACCCTTTCTCCTGTATGTAGATGAAAAGCAAGGAGTGGCAAAAGGGGTACTGATCCAGCATCTGGGACCTTGGAAGTGGCTGTTGGCTTACTTGTCTAAACGCCTAGACCCCGTGGCATCAGGCTGGCCCCCATGCCTCCACATGATTGCAGCAGTGGCTCTAATGGTCAAGGATGCAGACAAACTAACACTGGGGCAAGAGTTGCATATCACTGCCCCTCATGCCATTGAGGGCATACTAAAACAACCCCCAGATAGGTGGATCAGCAACGCTCGGCTGACCTACTACCAGGGATTACTGCTAAACCCCTCCAGAGTCATCTTTCTGCAGCCTACTGCTCTCAACCCGGCTACACTGCTTCCTAACCTGGATTTGGAAGCCCCGATCCATGACTGCAGCGACATACTAGCCCAGTTACATGGAACGCAACAGGACTTACAAGATCGCCCTCTAGCAGATGCTGAAGTTACCTGGTACATGGATGGAAGCAGTTTCTCCGAGATGGGCTCAGGTATGCAGGGGCAACCGTAACCACAGAAACCCAGATCGTGTGGGCAGAAGCACTACCTCCAGGCACTTCAGCTCAAAGAGCTGAACTAATCACCCTAACAAAATTGCTGCTGTTCAGTTGCTCAGTCATGTCTGACCCTCTGCAACCCCATGGACTCCAGCCCGGCAGGCTTCCCTGTCCTTCACTATCTCCTGGAATTTGCTCAAACTCATATCCATTGAGTCAGTGATGCCATCCAACTATCTCATCCTCTGTTGTTCCCTTCTCCTCCTGCCCTCAATCTTGCCCAGCATCAGGGTCTTTTCCAGTGAATCGGATCTTCACATCAGGTGGCCAAAGTATTGGAGTTTCAGCTTCAACATCAGTCCTTCCGGTGAATGTTCCGGGTTGGTTTCTTTAAGGATTGACTGATTTGATCTCCTTGCTGTCCAAGGGACACTCAAGAATCTTCTGCAGCACCACAGTTCATGATAAAAACATTTAAAACTCAGAGTTCATGGTTGGCACTTTATTTTTTATCCTCCACATTGTATAGTGGGAAGATTTAACCTTCAGTAGAGCTGGCTCATTGGAAGAGACCCGGATGCTGGGAAAGTTTGAAGGCAAAAGGGGAAGGAGGCGACAGAGGATGAGATGGTTAGGTAGCATCATCGATTCAATGGACATGAATTTGAGCAATCTCTGGGAGTTAGTGGGGGACAGCGGAGTCTGGTGTGCTGCAGTCCATGGAGTTTCAGAGTCCTTCACAGCTTAGCAACTGAACAGCAGCAGTAAGAGTTCTTCTACTGACGATGGCTTGCCACTGAGACCCTGATCAGTGGTTGGCTGTGTCCTTGAGTGCTGGGGGCTTCAGTTGTCTCAGCTCTGCAAATAGGCAAAGCAGTAGCTGGTGGTTCTGCTTTTTTTTGAGAATTGTTGACTAGGTGCAGTAAAACAAGTTTCAGTCTCGGTAAGGCCCATGGTGAGGACTTCGGCAGTTATCCTCTTTTATTTAGAGAGATCTTTGAAGAGGGTCAGGGCTAGTGCAAGAGGAAGCTATTTGTGTCCCCCGGCTTGGGGATTTTAGAGGCATGCTGTTTCAAAATCTGGACACTCTCCCTTCTATTTTTACTTGATTAGATTTGGCAAACATCTTCAGAGCAAAGTGTCATAAAAGTTTGTAGTTTGAGTTCATGTAACACATGTTACATCTTGTTCTGAATCTCTCAGTGCTGCCCTAAGGCCATTAAGTATCCAGGTCCTACCTCATTTTCCCAAATTGGGTTCTTCACGCGTTCTGGGGTCAGAGAGAATGTTTTCCTTTAAAGGGGGTATGTTGCTGCGTTATTGGAGTTTGAGAAACGCTGTACAAACAACAATAGTAAACACTCTGGAATTCGAATCTTACTCTGAACTGGTTGCTTGGATTCCTGCCATCAACTTTCACTCTTCAGAAACTTTAGGGGAAAAAGCATCATGGAGCATGTTCTCGTTGTGACATTGTGGTTTTTGTCCATTTCCCTTAGTTTCTCTAGGAAGCTGACCTAAACTTTAACAGAAGTGCCTGCCAGGCTTCTGTTTTAGCTCTGTGTGCTTCCTGATGCAACTGAGTTCCCTGCAGCCCTGGTGTTTTTATTCGTGGGTCTAGGAGCAGTTAAAGGAGTGAAAGAGAAAACCTTCCTGACGTTTTCTTCCTGAGTGTGTGTGTGTAGCTGTGTGTGTGTGAGCTTTTGCAGTAGGATGGGTGTGTGGCAGAGAATTTGGACCAGGGATCTCCTGTTCCTGAACTAAGAGGGAGCACCCCGGTTCTTCCCGGTGGTTGAGTATAGCCCTGTTGCCAGACATGGGGGCCCTGGTTTTCTAGAAAGCCATGAACTCCAAATATTTACGTCAGTGGTTCTCAAAGTGTGGTCCCTGGATCCGCATGACTGATCTAGGAAGCTATGAGAAATTCAGATTCTTGGGCAGCGCCTCCCTCTGCAACCCCTGACCCCTCGCCTCCCCCACCTCCTGAATTGGAGAGTCTCAGGGAGGGGCCCAGGCAGTGGTGGTTCTTTAACAAACCCATCAGGATTCTGAAGCTTGAAGAGGTTTGAGAACCATTCACTGCTCAAGGCCAGGGTCCTTTTAATTTCTGAAGCAAAACCTTTTGCATTCCTTAGTGCTTGACTGGAGGTTATCAGGTTGTCAGGTTATCACTTCCCTGAAGCAGAAATGAGACACAACAGCAATAATACTAATTGCTGGCCATTCACAGTGGGTGGGAACGTGGATTCTTTTGTGTTCTAAACCACGAAATGATCTTTCTTCTTTTCTCAGCTGGGATATGGAGGTAATAGTAGTGGAAACCATACTATCCCTGTTTCACAGTTGAGGAAACAGACCCAGAAACAGTTCTGAAGCTTACTTTGAATCACTTTTGTTTTTCAGGTTTATATATATATATTTAAATATAAATTTATTTTTAATCGGAGGATAATTGCTTTATAATTTTGTGTTTCTGCCATACGTCAACATGAATCAGCCATAGGTAGTCATATGTCCTCTCACTCTTGAATCTCTTTCCACCTCCCACCCCACACACCCTTTTAGGTTTTCAAAGAGCACTGGATTGAGTCACTCTTAATTGGAGTTGGAGGTTCAAATTCAGACAGTTCTCCCTTCCCTCTTGTGTGTGGTTCCAGTTCGGTCATCCTTACCCTGGGGTCAGCAGGGCCTTCACCTGTAACACAGCTGGAGGCCACGGGGGCTGCAGTGGCTGGAGTTGGACGTCCAGTTGTCAGTCTTTGGGTGTTGTAGCAGGAGCGGGGCCTGTGTGAAACTCCGTGTTTCTGAAATCTGGATTCCTCTTTTCAGAGGCAGGGCTTTACACGCTAACAGCAGCCCCTCTCAGTACCCTTTGGTTTTCAGCCGGGTTGTTGTGGCACTCTGGAGGCAGGTGTTGACAGTTGCTGTGATGGTGGGTGGGGCCAGGTGTCCTCAGTGTGGACAGTCGGGCTCAGTGAAGAATTGTCCTTCACCGCACTGGACTCTCAGATGACCAACAGACCTTCAGAGTCGCTTTCCCAGGTGGGAATCTGCATATGATCTTTTTTGGCTTGCTTATAATACACATTCCCCTTGGTGCACGCGTGCTTAGTCACTTCGGTCGTGTCCGACTCTTTACGATCCCGTGGACTGTAGCCGCCAGGCTGCTCTAAGGGATTCTCCAGGCAAGAATACTGGAGAGGGTTGCCATTTCCTCCTCCAGGGATCTATACACTCAGTATATACCGAATCTCTGAGGAATATAACTACTGCATTTTTAATATGTTGGGAGAAGAGTTTATTTTGTTAGTTTGAAACTTTTACCCCGTGTTTTCTCCATTTCAGAAACTTTACGCTATGCTGTTCCTGATAATTTGAGATGGCAGTGCAGACCACCTGTATCAGTCTGCATTTTGTGGTGGCTGCATTAGGTTGATTCTGGGTATAGGAACAAACATTTACTAACTGTTAAGGCCCACTTCTCCAAATGAACTGGCCGGAGAACCTGTGGAGTTGATTGAGAGAGGGCCAGGTGGGGCCTGCACAGGGGCCCATGGCCACACTTCTTGGGTGGTGAGGTCCAGTGGCGCATGCCTCAGGGTTTTCAAGTATCTGTGTTGTTATAACTTACTTTTGTTAAAAAATTGTTTTTAGAGTGAGGGCATTACATTGATTAAAAAAAAAGTTATTGTCTATGAATTTCATTTCAGACTTGGGGGAAAGGGGCATTTAAAACTACTTGCCTTTAGGATAGTGCCTTGGGCTTGATGGGGAGAAGCTGCTGCTCTGGGAGGTGAAGTGATTCTAATCATAAATCCAAACAGAATTAGGGACCCCAAGTTCATGGGGTAGTGAGTCACAGTATGCTTATATTAATTGTTCAAAACCGGTTATCATACACTTACTGATTCTTTCAACAAATCTGTATTGAGAGCCTTTGTGTGCTCTGTGCCAGCCACTGCTCTTGGTTCTTGGCATGATTCTTTGATTCTTTGGCGTGATTATTTATGAACAACATAACAACCCCTGTCCTCACAGATCTTACCTGCTGGCAGGGGTGGCAGACAGGACAGGGATTTTAGGTGGTAAGTGCTATGGACTGTTGGAAGATTAGGAGTGCTAGGGTGAAGGGAATGGGGTGAGCAGTTCCGATTTCAAATAGAGTCATCACATTTCTCATTGAGAACATGACTTAAGGTGGTCAGGGAGTTGGCCATGTGGAAACCAGGGGAAAGAGACAGAGGGAGAAGAGACAGCGCAAGGCCCCGAGGCGGGAGAAGGTCCAATGGGAGGCTTGAGGAGCTGGCCGGGGCTGGAGGGTGGGTACATGTGTGGCTGGAGAGGAGTGTGCAAGGAGAGGGTGATCGGGGTGAAGTCTGAGAGGTGTCAGGGGCTTGTGGCACCTCATGGGGCCCCTTCTTCCATTCTGAGGTGCGAGTTATCGCAGATTTTGAGGAGGGTCACCATCTCAAGTTTGCAAAGCTCCCTGTGGCTGCCGTGTTGAATGTTGCCTTCAGGGAACAAGAGGAGAAGGCAGGAGGCCCGTTAGCCACTGCAGCCTTCAAGCCTGGGATGATGGTGCCCCTGACCCTGGGGGAGGCATCGGTGGTGGTGAAGAGTGGCCGGATTCTGGATGCACTTTTGTGACACTCTGAATGCAGAGTGCTACCCAGCAGTACCTGTATGGATCTGAGTTTGAGGAAAATCTGATGTGGCTGACAGACGTGTTACCATGATTCCCTGTGCTTCCTTCTGGGGATTATGTGTGTGAGAGACAGACAGACATGGCTGTCCAGGCCAGTGGTTAACAGTCAGTCACAACAAGCAGCTAGCTGAGCAGGGCTTTGTTGTTAAGTCTCTTTGCAATCCCGTGGGCTGCAGCACGCCTGGCTTCCCTGTCCTTCATCATCTCCCGGAGTTGGCTCAGATTCATGTCCATTGAGTCGGAGTTGGTTTAGTATAGATGCTACATGAAGCTAGTTGGTCCTGAAAACCTCACACATTTCCTCTTAATTAAGCCAGGACGTATCTTTCGTGAAAACATTTGCTATTACTCAATTAGTGTTTCTTGTGTTACTCTGATGGTAAAGCAAAGATAAGAATTCAGTTTCCTTGTCCTGTTCTCCTCAGGACCTGATGCGTCCCCCTTCTTCCTTAGACTCTTGAGACTGCAGAAATCCCGTTAGCGTGCTTGCTTTATTTCAGTTGACTGACGCCTTTCTGACTTAAAATTTGCATTATGTAGTTTTGCCCTAGATTTTCAAATAATTAATTTGGCAATGCAGGAGCACTTTAAGATGTCTTCTGATACGAATGTGCAGTTCATTTTCTGTGCAGATCCCGATTCCAGCGACCTTTGTGCTGGAAGGAGACTTGATTACCCAAGAGCTCAGTTTCCTCTGGTGGGGTCTTCTGAAAGCCCACCAAAAGTGGGGCTGGCCGAGGTATTAGGCGGAGCTCACGCAGTTAAGTCAGGTGACATGACAGAACTCCAGGAGACCCCAGTTCTCACCCGCGGGGACCTTGCAGGAGCTGTTTGTCACTAATGATTTTGATCTAAGGCTTCCTGCCTAATCATAACAGTGATTTGATCAGTTTTGTTGTTGTTTGTTTGTTTTAATTTTACACACGGAACGATTATTTGGGAAGAATTAAGTGTATATTCTCATTCTTGGGCTGTGGCTACCCTTAACCCAGCTGGCACTGAGACTGTTTCTTGGCCTGAAGTGAGAGGAGCAAAAGATAGCTTCATTCACTCCATCTTTTCTCTTGTATTCTTTCACGTCTGTATCGGGAACTCTGATTTAGTTCGGTAACAGTGATATGGGCAGGGGCAGGTCCTGTTTTTTTTTTTTAACGCCTTGGGCTATTTTTGATGTGCTGTGACCTTGGTAAGGAAAGTTTTCCTATGTCTATCTCGTAGGAGATCTTTTTAAGAAGGGTAAGAATTGTGGCTGTGTATTTTTAGACCACATTTTCATGTGGCGTGTGTACTCTGGTGCATAGTGTCATGGAAATTTCTCCTCCTAGTCTAGGATTGAAAAGATGGTCTTTCAGCGCTGGCTTTGTCCATGTACTGTACTAGCTTAGCCTCACTTTTTTCATCTGTAAAATGGGCAGGAAGACACACGTCCGCCTCAGATTTGGTAAAGATGAAGTGAACCAAAATATATGAAGGAACTTGGCAAGCTCTAAACTTTCCTTCAGTTGCAGGCCTGTGGTGTGGTGTGGTTAGCACAAGCCTTGTGCCTAGGAACCCTTCATTACATGAACTCGCTATGGGGTGTTGGATACTTGAGTGAGCGAAACCAATTTTCTGGAATACTGAACAGAGATAAGCATAGGGGCTGACAAGGGATGGGGAGTCAGACTGTGGGCTTTCTAGAAGCAGTTCTAGCTTAGAGTCTATGATTTTATGTTTACGGGAGAAGGGTTGCTTTGTTTTTCTTTCTCCAGTTTGTTAGTGAAAAATTTTTCCTGCAGTCAGCAGTTGTTAACATTTTGCCACCTTTGCTTTGTCTCTCTCTGCACATTTATGTATTGATTTTTAGACCCCCTACTTCTGCTTTCCTTGGTGAGCGTTCAGCAAAAGTATCGTGAAGTTTGCTGTTCCTCAGGCTGCAGGAGACTGGCTTCAGTTGGAGCTTTTACATCCTTGGGACTAATCAGTACCTTTTCTCCAACAGGATGAACTTACCGCAGTGAACGTAAAGCAAGGCTTCAACAATCAGCCAGCCTTTACTGGAGATGAACATGGCTCAGCTAGAAATATTGTAATTAACCCATCAAAGGTAATGCTCATCACATCCTAAAACTTCTGAAATATGTACGTGAGCCCCTTGGTAACTAATGCTGATACATCTGTGTTATTTAAGCCGTGGTCCACATTCACAGTTCCCCCAGGTATCCTTTATGGTGCCCTGCCCCGGGGTCCCATCAGGGGTCACGCTTTGCTTTCGGCTGGCGTGTCTCCGAACCCTATTTTAATCCAGTGCAGTACTGCTCTCCAGGTTTCCTCACTGAGTCCAGTTGTTTCTCTTACTGTCTAGTACTGTAGTCTAGGTTTGTTTGGTTATTTCCTCATGACAAGATTCAGGTTATGTATTTTTGGTAAGAAGACTACACTGCATATCAGGAGATGTGCAGTGTTAGTTTGCTGATTATTGGTTATACTGTTTGATCACCTAAGGTGGTGTCTACCATCTCTTTCCATTGCAAAAGTTGTCATCTTTTCCTCGTAGGAATCTCCACAGGGTGCTGCTTTGAGACCATGTGAATATCCTATTCTGCAATAAAATTTTATGCTATGATTTTTAGCATCAAATGATGATTCCTGCTGAATGATTTATTTTGCTGATGGTTGCAAAAGCAAAAATGCTGGTTTTGTAGTTGTTATTCCTTGTATGTTTAATAGTTGGCATTCTTTTGTAAAGGACATTGTTTTAAGGGGTTTAGTTTGAACCCTGAACGCTTTAAAATCAATTGTATTATCTTCAGTTTTCTTTTTGATGTGCACATTGTCTCACATTTGGCCAGTGGGGGCAACTTTAACCTAGTTTTTGGACCTTTTGACATGTCTCTCTCGTGCCATCATTTTCTCACATTTGACACAATAACATTGTCCAGGACCATCTTGTTCTTTTCCTGCCCCAGCCCAGATCTTATGCAGCGTCTGCTGGTGCTGCTAAGTCACTTCACTTGTGTCCGACTCTGTGCACCCCCATAGACGGCAGCCCACCAGGCTCCCCCGTCCCTGGGATTCTCCAGGCAAGAACACTGGAGTGGGTTGCCATTTCCTTCTCCAATGCATGAAAGTGAAAAGTGAGAGTGAAGTCGCTCAGTCATGTCTGACTCTTTGTGACCCCATGGACCGCAGCCCACCAGGCTCCTCTGCCCATGGGATTTTCCAGGCAAGAGTACTGGAGTGGGCTGCCATTGCCGTCTCTGGTTGCAACGTCTAGGGCCTTTCAATGGACAGAGATGACAGATTTCTTTCCTTCTTCCTTCCCTCCTTCCCTCCTTTCCATCTGTCCATTCTAATGCAGGTACCACAGAGTTTTTTCCCTTACTTGTCCCCTTTCCGTCACTGTATCTCCTTTCTCTCAAAGCGAGAACCCTGGATCCCAGCAATATCGACTTGTTTATTCATTGACTCTATCTTACAATATACATAAAAAAAGTGAAGTCGTTCAGTTGTGCCAAACTCTTTGTGACTCCATGGACTGTAGCCTACCACACTCCTTCATCCGTGGGATTTTCCAGGCAAGAATACTGGAGTGGGGTGCCATTTCCTTCACCAGAGCATTTTCCCGACCCAGGGATTGAACCTGGGTCTCCCACGTTGTAGGCAGACACTTTACTGTCTGAGCCACCAGGGAAGTCCTCACTGAGTCCAGTTATACATAAAAAGTTCCAGAGTAAATTATACCAGTGTCATGCCAACAGTAATATTAATTTTGTAAAGCCTACCCATGCTTTTTGTCTTTAGACTAAGTTAAAGTTCATTTTCATTAAGAAAATGTAGTCAGTGTTGTATTAAAAATATTTCTTGAATTAAGTCTTTTTTCTGTGTAATTATGTTAACAATTAGATATATAGATAGATTTATCTGTTTTTGTTTGTATTCTTTTAAGGTTTGTTTTTTTGTCCTTTGTGAGTTATTTCTGTTTTCAAATATTGAAATACTTTTACTCATTAAATTGAAAAAGCATGCATTCAGATAAAAAGAAATCAAGCTTACAGACGAATTTCTATTCTTGTTTTGTTTTAACCAGAGATAAGCATTGTTAAAAATTTGTGTATTATTTCAGATCTCTTTATATGCACACATGTATACACAAGCATATGTAATTTGCTAAACTGGCAACTGAAATATTCAGTAGGAAAGGCTGTTCACATCAATGTGATTTGTAATAGCAAAAATTTGAAACACTCTAAATGTCCATCAGCAGGGACTTAATTAGATACAATGTGGGTATCCACACAGTACATTATTATGTGTCTGTGAAAATGAATGAGGACGCTCTCCATATGCAGATATGGAAGGAAGGTTCTCAGATTTACTCAGTATACACAATGAGGTATAGATAAGAGAAAAATATATTTGTGTTTGTTTGTGTGTATTCACACATGAAGAAACACTGGAAAGACATAAACTAATCAAGGTGGTTACTTGGAGGCAGGCATTGGGAGCTGGGAATGAGGCTCTTAACTTTTTTACTTTGATTTTGGAATAATGTGAATATATTGCTGTTAGAATAAAATTAAATGTATGGTCATGTTTTTATTTATTTGTTTATTTTTGAGTTCTGTCATAAATTTTCTCTGAGCTTGTTTTTTGGAAAGTTTGACTTTGCTTACAGTTATTAAATTGTTCATAAAGTTTGTTAGGAAGTAAAATGTATATACAGTCCCTGTGTTCCATTGCTATTATTAAGTACTTAGAAAAGAGTATAATTGCAAGAGATTGCCCAGACTTTTTTAAAACATAATTTTTGCAACTCTCTTTAATGATTGGCCTGGTTTAATTGAATAGTCTCTTCAGATTACTGTGGATATTCTTGATAGTTCTCAGACTAGTTTAAAATAGTTTTATGCTTTTATTTTGATTAAACTGCTCATGCATAATTGCAAATAAAGAATCTTTTAAATATAAAACAATCTACATAGGTAGGGGTTTCGTGTCATTGGTGCAAAGACCAAATACTGCTTGAGAAACTTGCTTATTTTCAAACAACTGTTTTTGTTGAAGTTTTGCATTTAATTTATTCTCTGGATATTCTGCACACTTTGATTAAAAAATAAAACCACACTATGAATTTAAGAAAAATAAAGTTCAGACTTCTTTTTTTATAATTACTATAATTTTTATTGCCTCATTACATCAACTTAGCAAAACAAACTTTTTCATTGTATATCAATCTTAAGGAATAGGAGATGCCAATTCACATTAGAAAAGTTGTACCAGTTATTCACCCTGGTAGATAGACTTGGCTAATTGTTTCCAACTGTGCTCCAGCCTATAGACAAATGGTTCATTGAGTTGTGAGCATTAACCAAGGCAGTGATTCTTATCCTGCTGCAGCATGGTAGGCATTTTGTTTTAATCATGGTTGCTGCTCTCTGCTAACCTTATTGAAGGTATTTATTAGAAATTGTTGTCCACATCCTGGTACTAAAGAATTTCCAGAGGACACAATGTGATGCTGTGATAGGATTCTTGGAAATTCCAGCAGGTTTTCTGTGGACTCATTGAGTTTTTCGATATTACTCAGTCCCTTCTGCTCTTGTCCCTGTCTCTTTCCTTTGTCCTCTTTAAGCGTGGTTAATTTGAAAATGTTAGTCATTCATAGAAGCTCCCTTTCCTGCTTTGTTCCATTCAGAGCAAGTAACATTAGCTTTCTCTTGAAATGCCTGTACTCATGAAATTGGCAGCTCGATCAAAAATGTTGAATATTTAATTTAATTGAACCTTTTGTAATTTGCCATTTAAATAAATTAGATTTCTCTAGACTCATTTTTTTTAAGGCACTGAGTGTAAATACAGAGTTTCCTTTCCAAAAATACATGCTATTAAGATAAAACAAGGAGAAGAATGATTACTGTGTGATTACCAGGTTTTGCTATTGTATGCAACACCTCACAGGAAAAAGATTCTCTCCAAACGGGTGTGTATTATGAAAAAGATATGGAGCTGAAGATTAAAGCAGAACCCCTTCTCTTGAAATTTATTCAGTATGTAATTAATTTTATCTTACAGAGATTTTCAAAGGTGCTTTTTTTTTTCCCTGAACTGCTTGTGAGTAGTGAAACAAAGGTGGTCTGGGAGCTTCTGCGTTATGTTAGTGTAAGGAAATTACATCTCTTGGCTTCAAGGTCTCAGATTCCTCTTTTATTTTCTGAGGGGCTCTTTGAAGATTTGCACTTAATACAAATAAAATACTAATATGTACATTACTAACGTTCTTGCTTTTTGTCTTTAAACTTTTTCCTTTTTTCCCTTCCACAGATCGGAGCTTATTTTAGCAGCATATTAGCTGAGAAGCTAAAGCTTAACACTTTCCAGGACACCGGAAAGAAGAAACCACAAGTTAATGCTAAAGATAATTATTGGCTGGTTACCGCTCGATCCCAGAGTGCGATTCATAGCTGGTTCTCTGACTTAGCAGGAAATAAACCACTTGCTGTTTTGGCAAAAAAGGTATTTAAGTATTTCTTGCATTGTTTTCCTTGTGGCCTTACTGAAACTCTTTGGGGTAAAGTTGAAATGTATATTTCTTTTCCCCAGTTCTCTCCACAACTCAGAGTTTTAGTGGCAGGTGTGTGCTGCTCATAGGTTGTTTGTTGGCCCTTCATTTTGGTGGCAGGTGGTGCCAGGGACATCTGGAGACCTGAACGTGCCACACAGAAAGCTGTTGATAGAGTAGACAGGGTTTTAATGTCAAGAACAGGCAGTGAGACTTCACTTATTCTTGTTACATTCTCAGTTTTCTTAGGCCATGGTGTCCAAAATGCACTGAATAGAAACCCTCGCTTTAATGTTATTTCCTTGTCTTGAAAAGCGTCCATCCAGATTTTTAACCTAAGTCTCTTTCTGAACAAGTGAGATAAAAGATAGTGATTCTGTCTGTGTGTGAAGAACATCTTTGAAAAAGTTTCAGAACAAAATGGGGCAGTTTTATTCATAGTTCCCAGCTTTGTGGAGGAGAGGGGAGTGGAGGGAGGGAAGGGAGGCTTCTTTTAGGATCTTTGCCTTTGATCATTTTCCTCAAATGGGAAATACTGCACACATTCAACCATCTTATAGTCCCAATAATATAAAACGTCCTTTGAAATTTAGATGAGAGCCAGAAACCTCCCTGTTAGTCTTGATCTCTGACTTCTTACATACCTTTCAAACAATTCCCAGGTCTTTCTCATCTCCTCTGAAACCCTTTAGTTTCAGGAGAGCCCATTTTCCATTCTTAAATTTTCACGAATGGCTTGATGCAGGCTCAGGTGAGAGGAGCGCTCCTTTGTGTATTTACTTGTTTGTTTTCTAAAGCAATTCTTTGAAAATAGTGCCTGTAGCTCCCATTGGCTTCATTTTGCCCTGACGTCAGAGCATCATGTTGCTTTTCACAGATGCTAGTGCTTAAAGGCAACCGAAGTCCTTGTAAAGCACAATCATCAGCATAACCCCCTCTTGCTACTCAGGGAGTGCCTCTGTCTCAACACAGGCTGAACCACATAGCATTTCTTTTCCACTGTTCAACACTTACCACGTGGGCCCACGGGCACGTGTGAATTGTATCTGAAGGCCACAGAAGTCAAAGGCCATCCTTCAATACTTGATGTTTTTCTACCAATAGTTCATACCCTCCACGTGGGTACCTTCCACTCCTGTGTAGCCAGCCTGATGTCTTTCTTTTTAGGTTTGCCTTTTTTGTAAGCTTCTGGAATTCATTTTTGGGGGATATTTCCTGCAGGCAAATACTGGTGAGGAATTGATGCCCTTGCTTTAGGGGTATAATGGCCTCTCATCTTTATGGAGGGCAATAAATTTTGGTGCAGTGTATTAGCCACTGTTCTTCTCTCTTTATTAGGAGCTGCCTCTGGCCAAGTCAGGTGTCCCTCAGGTAAGCCCTGACATTAATTCTCTTTGCAAAGTTAACATATATTTTCTTTGTAAAACCATTGAATATACTTTGACTTATTCATTTCTTGGGCATTTCAAGAGCGATTCCTTCCCATCCCTTCCTCAGCATTTCATCCTCCTGAGATGGTGACAGTTCTGTAGAATTGGGTAGAAAATGTCATTCTCCACATGTTCCTTCATATTAGGAAGTTTAAATACATCTTGTTTAATTTCTGATATTTATCTGTGAGGTGGCTTGGTACAGAAGACCTTCATTTTCCTGCTAAGATCCTGAGTCATCTACCAGCTCTGATCTAGAGTTCAAAATAGTTTCCTGTATGGGACGGGATCAAGTTTCCGGACCCGGTTTTCTGTCCACAGCACCCCAGGTGTTTAGCCTCAGAGAGGTCGTCAGTGACTTACAAAAAGCCTCTTAATTCAATCATGGTCATAGCTAGATTTGGAAAAGGAGACTTCTTGCTTCTGGGCTTATCCTTCTAGCCTTTGGCACAGCTCGCTAGGAATGACGTGTTTCACTTCTGGTGACTCTGATTGCTGTGCTCTCAGGAATTTCCCTTTGCCTCTGTCACTGCCCAGCAAACAGGGGATGCCGATGGTAAGGAGCTTGCAAAGGGAAAGGTGATACAAGGGTGGCCCTTCGGCCAGTGGAAGACCAGCACTTGCTAGGTGTCTTACTTTTCTTCTGGTACTTAGATGCAATTCCAGCTTGATTTAGAAACCAAACAGCTGCCCGGTGACTGCCTGGGTTCAGCTACAAGTTGAAGTCAGATGGTTTCTTGGCTGAAAATGGAATCCATCTCTGTAGGAAGTCATACTTCAGTCAGTGTAAACATATTTTCCTTCCTGAGTTGGCCCAAACTGTAAATTTGACAAAACCATCAAAATGTGTTTTCCTCCTTAATTAAATAACTTTCTTCACATATGTTCTTCTGAATTTCAAAGCCCTTGATTTGAGCCAACCGTTTTTCTTAGGGTTCTGCCAGCAAGGGCAGTGAGCTACAGGTTTGCCTTGTGCTGTTCACGGAAGACTCAGCTTTGCCTGCTATTTCATCTAAACGTTTCGCATGATTAAAATGTACCCCTCCCCCCGACTCCTTGTCAGTTGCTGCTCAAAAGAAATCCTTCAGGCTTCTATAAAGATACTATTAGTAATATTCTGTGGAGGTGCTAACTTTACTTTTTGTGTTTGCCTTATTGTTAGGCCGTGATTTTATATATAATATATCGTCTTTTGGTACATCTTACCTAGCGGGGAACCTGACCTTGACAGCTAAAAATTTAACTCCCTGATACTGTACTGTCTGTCCTCGCGAAAAATACAGCAGTCTGGTCTTGTCCTTTTCCTCTCCCCTGCCTAAATGATAGTAAACCCGAGCCTTGTGCTCCTTGAAAGATGTGTCTTATAAGCTAAATGTTCAGGAAATTTTCTTGTTGAAATGTCTCACTGTGATCCACAGAGAGGACACTTTACACCTCCTTTTTAGTTATGTGGTGTGCGATGCGGTTGCCTCTCTCATGGGAGTTACATTCTGAAGTCAGCAAGTGTGGCAGGAATAGTACGTGGTCAGAAGCCTGTTGCATTGACCATAAAATACAGTGTATGGATACACTGCATCTCAGGGTCCAACCAGGCAGCTTTCCTTCAGCATTGGAGCAGCTTGACGTTTCTCTGGGAAGAACCAGGTGCAAAAGCTACCTTGTTTTGAAGGGCTGTATACAAAAACCACTTTTTAATTCTAGGATTACACTGTACCAAGATTGTGAGTTGTCAAGTTTGTAACATATGTATAATGCAAAAAATCCACTGTCTAAGCCACTGGCTAACTAAGAAAAATGCCACGCTATATGAATAAATAAGCTGGTTTGAAGCTTTGATTTTTCAAGACAAAAATCGAGCAAGACTTTGGGGCATAGAAACCAGGGCTAGTGATGTTCATAATTGTGGTTTCCAGAATTTTCTTAGGAGACGGTAGAGTCCGTGGCTTGAGAATACTTTGGGGGGCATGGAGAAATCTTTGGAACTGGCAACAACGAAAGTGGTCATAATTTTGATAAATGTAATCTTTTTGCTTTATCCTCCTCACCCTGCTGTGAAGTGGACAGGGTCAGTTTATCTCATTCATACATGAAGAGCCTGGGAGTGATGGGTTTAATCACACAGACTAGGGCCAGGAATGAAAACAGAGGTACTCATTGCTGTCGGGGGCTGGGGGTGGGACAATACCTGCTTCTCCATCTCACTTTTCCCAAACTGCTGCGTTGTAGCCAACATGCCCTTTGTCCACTGTGTTACCCTGTATTCATAAGTTGGATAGATATGTATAGATGAATGGGGGCTCTTCCTAGGGTATTTGAGGAATTCTACAAGACTGGATTAACTCTTGCAAGCCATTCAGCAGTACATTGGGATACTAATTTGCTAAATAGTACCTTTGTGGTCTGGAAGAAATAATTAACTGCCTCAAGTGCCCACTTTCAACCAGTGAATTAATTACTCAGCTATTTCTAGCACCGTGTTTATTAGGCAGATTCACTGAGCCATCATTTTAGCCTCTATTTAAAATTTTGGGCTAAAGGCTCTTTTAGAAGCTTTCTGGAAATTTTCATTCTTATGAAATGTTACAGTTGGAAAGCTTTATACAAAAATGCCCTTCAGTAAGATATAGAGTGGGGATAGCTTTTCTCATGATCTGTCCATTCCAATTTTGAGATTAAACTCCTTGGAGGACTGTCATGAAATTATTTCCCTCTATTGTGGATGCGAGGAGTAGCTTTCAGCATCTGAGAGCTTGAAAATGATTTTTTTTTTAATAAATAAGAAAGCACAACAGAACTGTCCCACCAGTGTGCTAAACCTAGTGTCAATTATTTTTTTATTAAAATTTGCTTAAAATGTTTTATTATTTTTTAAAAACCACATGTGCCATTTGAAAATCCATCAAGAATAACTTTCTCAGAGTCAGCATGGACTTAAGAGTCTTTCTTTCACTTCCCCTTTCTTTTAGGCTGGCCTAGTGATGAGCATAATATGGGGTGATTATAAATATGCTATTTCTTTCTAGGTTCCCATCCTTAGTAAAAAAGAAGACGTTTTTGCATATTTAGCGAAGTATTCGGTGCCAGTGGTTCGAGCAGCATGGCTGATCAAGATGACGTGTGCCTATTATTCTGCTATTTCTGAAGCGAAAATTAAGAAACGTCCGGCCACTGATCCCAATTTGGGTAAGTGAGACAGTGTGATGCATTTCA
The DNA here is from genome assembly GCA_006410675.1 of Oreotragus oreotragus. Taxonomy (NCBI): domain Eukaryota; kingdom Metazoa; phylum Chordata; class Mammalia; order Artiodactyla; family Bovidae; genus Oreotragus; species Oreotragus oreotragus. The sequence goes on along the minus strand of SJYX01023402.1, from coordinate 68,655 downwards.
AATTATCCTGTAAGTCACTGTTGCCTGTACCTCCTGTACCCAGCCCGGTGAGCTGAGTACTGAGACGGTCCGTTAGGGAAGCGAAGTCACTAGCACTGTGGATAGGGGCTGGTTCCGTTTCCTTAGGCGCAGATTCCCAGTTCTCTCAGCCTGTCCTGTTGCTCTTAGCTGCAAAATGTGTCCTGAGCACTTCACCAGCACATTGACTGACTTGTGCTTCCAGCCACCCCATCTCTTGGCTGGAGAATGGTCACAGGCTCCTAACTGGTCTCCCTGCCTTTATTTTTGCTCCTTATATTCTAGTCTCTCCACACACACCACGCTGTTTGCTCAGCCTAAATCATACCATTTCATGTTCCTGTTTATAACTTTATGGTTGTTTTTCATCACAGTGAGAATAAGGATCCAGATTTTCTTCTGCAGGGCCATCCACGATCTGGCCCCCTCTTCCTGTGATGTTTCAGCCACACAGCCTTCCATCTATCCCTCCAACATGCAGGCCCCTTCCTTTCTCACGGCCTCTGTCTGTCTTCTTCCCCGTACTTGGATTGTGGGGCTTCCCTGGTGGCTCAGTGGTAAAGAATCTGCCTGCAGTGCAGGAGCCGATGGAGACACGGGTTTGACCCCTGGGTCGGGAAGATCCGCTGGAGGAGGGCATGGCAACCCACTCCAGTATTCTTGCCTGGAGAATCTCAGGGAAAGGAGAGTCTGGTGGGCTACAGTTCATGGGGTCGCAAAGAGTCCGACACGACTGGAGCAGCTTGGCACGGACTTGGGTGGTTCTCCCCGGCGTGTCCGCAGCCTCATTCGCTCCACTGAGGCTTCTCGAGTATCATTTCCTGAGGAGGTTTTTCCTGGGACACCCAGATGAATAGCATCCTCTCTCTCTCTTCTTCCTGCAGTTACGTTCTCACCTGTTGTTGTTTTCATCAAAGCATGTTTCTCTGTCTGAAACTGTCTTTTAAGATTTTGTGTCTGTCATCCCCTCACATCTGCGTGCACATGTGCGCACACACACGCTCTGGTGGGCATTTGCTGAATGAACTGAAGGGAAGCGGTTTTCAGTCAGTTTCCACTCTTTGGGTGACTAGACAGTGACTCCTTGAGGCAGTGGTAAAACATGCTTTATAAAAGATTTGGTGCTACATTAGAAATGTGCACAGAGGAGGGTACATAAAGATTCCATTGAGAGATTAGGTTTACAAAGAATTCTTAATGAAATGGAAATGTGCTTATGGTTTTATAAGACACCCCACCGCCACCCCAACTGCAAAGCTCTGAGGAGGAGCAGGAATGGAAAGGACAGATGTCTTCCGATGCCAGGCAGCACCCCAGATGAGCGAGTTAGCATGTGATGTGTTTGGAGAGGTTGAGGGAGCCCTGGTGAACTGAAGAGTCGAGATACTCTAAAAGCGCGGAAACCTAGATTCAAAACAAAGCAAAGAAAACGGCCTAATTTCATGGAGTTTAGCGTTACCTCATGTGTGTCAAAATAACCAGCAAAAATGACCTGTATCTAGAAAGCAAAACCAGACTGTGTTGTCTCTGCGTCAGTAGGTAAATGTCAAGAAAACAACGGGAGGAAATAATTCTCCAAGTTACCAACTTGGTTGTCTCTGAATGTGTTTTCACGGTATTCTTTTATTCATTCTGTATCTGATTTTTTTCACTGGTGGGTTAGTCGCAAAGTCGTAGCCTGCCAGGCTCCTTTGTCCATGGGATTTTCCAGGCAAGAATACTGGAGTGCATTGCCCATTCCTTCTCCAGTATCTTCCGGACTCAGGAATTGAACCTGAGTCTCCTGACTGACTGAGCTATGAGAGAAACCCTATTTTTATTTTTTCATTAGCTTATTATTTTACTGGGGGAAACTGAAGAAATGCCTCCCCCTTCTTTAATTACTAAAATAGTACCTTCTCATTACAGCATTTTCAAATGGTGCTGAAGTAGATATGGGACAGTGTTTGTTTCTTTTCTCATTTTCCATATTTTCTTGAGCTTCATTCAGACACACACACGTACGTGCAGTTCTTATCTCTCTCTCTACTTCTCTAGGCTTTTTCTCTCTGCATGTATCTATTGCATTTGCTAATACTTCTCCCCACAGCTTGGATATCTTGTTGCTTACTAGTCACTTCTATTTTGATGACTAGCATCTAAAACCTGATGTGTATCCAGTGAAAGTCTTAATTTCCTACCATGCCTAAACTTACTCCTTCCGCCCGCTTCTCCTCAGTCATGTTATACATAGTCACCGGGTGGACAGGGTAAAAGATATAGTCCTTCTGGGCTTTTATCTTTCAGAACTCGGCATTCACTCCCTCCGCAGTCCTGTTTACTTTAAAATACAACCAGAGTCCAACTACGTATTCCTCTTTCCACTGCTTCTACCCTGGCCCAAAGCACACACCGCGCTACCCACCCCCACCCATGCCTGCCCTGTTTCTTGCAGGGCCTGTAGCTGATCCTGTTTTTGTTCTTGCTCCTCTAATGCCAACTTTCTACTTGCAGCCAGAGTGGTCCCGCTAGGACATAAATCACGGCCCACACCTGTGCTCAGCGTCCCCTCACGGCCGCCCGTCTCTCTCAGACGCGTGCCTCGGTCAGCAGCAGCCGCCGCCGCCTGTGTGCAGGTCGTGGCTTCAGGCGTGGACCTGTGGGTGCCGCGCTCTCTCCCACCTGCCACTGTCCCCCGGGCCTGCTCCATCCCCTACTCCCGGCTCAGCTCAGCTCGAGGACACTTCTGAGAAGCCTTCTCAGGCCTCCGCAGTCAGAATGTCATCTTCCTGTCACTTTGTCTGTCTGTCCTTGAGTGGGTTGCCATTTCCTTCTCCAATGCATGAAAGTGAAAAGTGAAAGTGAAGTCGCTCAGTCAAGTCTTGACTCAGCGACCCCATGGACTGCAGCCTACCAGGCTCCTCCATCCATGGGAGCCCCAATTGGTAATTCTTGAAGTTTTCAGCATCACTGGCTATAACAGAGAGACTCCTCTGCCATTCCTTAGATGCTCTTCATATTTTTTGATAACTTGTTCCTGTTCATGTTTTCCTGATTTTAACTGTCACAGTCACAGAAAGGCAAAAAAAACAAAAAAAACAAAACCCACAAACCAAAAAACAAAAAGGTTTTGCAGGAATGATTCAGATGAAATGTAAAACAATTTTAGGATAAATTAACATCTGATAGACTCTCATCTTTTGTGAAGAATGTTTTTAGGGGCCCCAGCTATCACCTGGATACATGGTTTCTTCCGCCAAAGAGAGGAATGCCTGGCTCCAGTGTCTAGCTCAGAACATCAAGGACTTGTTGAATTCGCTACCTTTTTAAAAATTTATTTATTTATTTGGCTGCACCAGGCCTTCATTGGGCGCTTCAGTTGTGGCACGTGAAGTCTTACCTGTGGCATGTGGCATCTTAGTCCCCTGACAGAGACTGAACCCTGGCGCCTTGCTTTGGAGTTTGGAGTCTTAGCCACTGAACCACTAAAGAAGCCCCAGATTCGTTACTTTTACTATTAATATCCTTACCAACGTGACCAGTTGGTTTGGGGTGGGGATTATTTTCTAAACCGTACCCCCTCTGCCCCGCCCCAGCTAAAATTTTTTTTGTTTGCACAACCACAACAGATACTTGCCTAGGTTCACCTTTCACCCACTAGCTGTTTTCTCATTTTTCATAAACCACATAACACACATGATTCTGTTTTTCAATTCAGTTTGCAATTAGCAATAATCGCGCCTCGGATAAACCTCATTGGCTACGATACTGCCACTGCGCAAAGCTTCAATTCAGTTTACAAAGCATTGCTTTTTTTTTTTTTATTATTTATGTGTACTAAAAAATGTGAGTGTTAAATCTGTGAAAGTTGCCCACTGTCCTTTTCTCATGGTAGAGTATAAAAGTTTTGATCTTAAAAATAAGCATTTAAGGCTAAAAGTATTTTAAAAATGCATGAATTTTAGGAGTTCACCGCAAACCCTTTCGGTCCAGCATCTCAGAAAGAGCTTTTGGCTGTAGTTGTCTTGGCTCTGCCGCTATGTGGCTGGGCGACTGAAAGTAAAGTGCTTAGTCTCTTCAGCTGTGGGTCCCCTCCACCGTGATCCAGTCCACATAGCCTTTAATCCTCATGGTCTTCAGCCTTTCTTTTTTGTGACCTTAACATGTTTGAAGGGGATAGGCCAGTTATTTTGTGGGAAGTCCTCTGATTTGTATTTGTCCATCTACTCGTGATCAGATTCATGGTATGCACGTTGGGTGGGAACATCTCAGAGGCAGTGCTGTGAGTGTCTCAGTTCCTCCCAGCACATTGTCCCGGGACCGGTGGTGATAACCTTGAGACGGTGTCTCCCGGATTTCTCCCCTGAAAACTTGCTATTTTATCTTTTGTAATCAGGAAGTAATTTAGGTAAACATCCGATTGGTCTTTCTTCATTCTTATCTGTTTTTTAAGTAGTGTACTATTTATATTACACTATGTGAAAAGAGCACACCGTTTCAAATATCTGACCTTGATTTGCCACCCGTCTGTTGCACCTGGTACCTCTCACTTTCTACTGTCTTCAGCACCTTCTTCAGCTTCTATAAGCAAATGACACAGTGTATTTGGAAGCATTTGGCTGTGTAGACATAGCCATAATGTAGCAACTTTCACACTCCAAGCAAGCTGTACAGCCAAGCAAGTATACACACACATATATATGTGTTGAGTTGGATTAAATTGCATACACTTCAGAAGATTAACTTGCAGTAATGGTGTCTGTGTTCTGGCTGTGATGGTGAAAAGAACCGTTCAGCACATTTGGGGCAAGATTGACTGTCAAGTGTCACCCCTTTCTGGCTTTGGTTTTATGGTTTCTGTTATCTTGATCGTTCGTCGGATTTGTAAAGTGTTTTCAGTAGAAATGGCCTTTATTCCTTTGTAATAGAAACATATGTTTTATTTTCAGTTCCTACGTTCAGCGCTGGAATAGAGCTATAAAGCACTGCTGTTTGATTTTATTGAGAGTTTTTCCTAAAGTTAAGTGGGCTAACAGCAACAAGGGAGCAGACCTGTTGTGTAAATTCTTTAAATGTAGCAATGCAGAAATCTTCACTGTCATTATGCAGAGTTACAGATCTCAGATGTAGATGAAGTGAGTTTCTACCCTGGGGAGACTGCAGAGGGCAAAGAGGTATCCTGTGTAGTGTGTACTCGAAAGCGACAGGGAGTGAGAGGGGCCTTGGGTTTCTGGGTGAGATTTCATGTGTAATTTCAAGGGGGTCAAAGGTTGTATCATGGACATGAGGCCCTTTTTTGGGGGAAACAGATTAGAAGAGGATTAAAATGCTTCGTGGTTAAAAACTGCGTTTAGGACAAATCCTAGCGTCAGCCGTCAGAGTGTACATGCGTGCTAAGTCACTTCATGTCCAACTCTTTGGGACCCCATGGACTGTAGCCCAGCAGGCATTTCTGTCCGTGGGATTTTCCAGGCAAGAATACTGGAGTGGGTTGCTATACCCTCCTCCAGGGGATCTTCCCAGTCCAGGGCTTGAACTTGAATCTCTTCCGTCACCTGCATTAACAGGCGGGTTCTTAACACTAGCACCACATGAGACCGAGATTTTAAAGTGGAAGTGATTTAGGTAAGCTTGGGAGAAGAAACTAGTTCTCCTTCTTTACAAGACCTGAAAAAATAAGAGATTACAGGTGGACATGATGTTTAGAAAATGCTGTCCAATAGATATTAGTGTTAACAGACTTGAGGGAAAGCGCCAGGTGTGACACATATTTGATTTTAGATATGTTTTAGAATTGAATGGAGTTTTGTTTTTAAATATTTTGAGTCCACCAGAGAAAAGCAATTAAAATGGGATAGCTAATACATAAAAATAAAAAAGTGAAACTTTACACAGTTATGTAATTAAAATCTTTGAACAGATTGGGAAATGTGACTTTACAGTAAATAACACAGAACCTTGTCTGTTTATGTGTAGGAACTTCCCCTGCTGTAAGGAGGAGTCTTATTGTTGCTGAGTTAATGAGTTATGAATTCATCATATAAATCTAGTATTTACTGTCATTATTGCTGTTAACTGTTAGCAGCATCTCGTTTTTTCCCCCTACTTTGAACTTTTTATTTTGTATTGCGGTATAGCCAATTAGCAGTGTTGTGGTAGTTTTAGGTGAACAGCAGAGGGACGCAGCCATACATATACATGTATCCATTCTCCCCTAAACTGCCCCTCCCATCCAGGCTGTCTCAGAACACTGAGCAGAGTTCCCTGTGCTGTACATGCAGTAGGTCCTTACTGGTTATCCATTTTAAATACACCAGCATGTGCATGTCCTTCCCAAATTCCCTAAGTATTTCTTCTCCCATCCTTCCCCCTGGTACCCAAAAGTTCGCTCTCTAAGTCTGTTTCTGTAACAGCATCTCTGGAGCGATTATGGAACCGCTCTCAATCCTGTGTTAAGTGGGACTTTGGTGTTCCCGAGGTGTGCTGGGAAAATGAGCTTTCCAGCCTTGGGATTGCTCCCCCTCTTGCTGTCAGGCCCCAAGACCGTGTGAGAACAGTCGGTCCTCCATGGAGTAGCTAGGGTGGCTGTGATGCAGTCTTCCCCATTTCTTAGCGAACATTGCTCAGGCTCTTTTTTCCTCTGTCCCAGCTCTCATTTATTATTGCGGAGCCCTGTGAGAGAGGTGCTTTACCCCCAGCTCACAGATGAGTACCCCGATGTGTTGGGTGCGCGGAGCCCCTCAGCACACGTGTCCTGACTCTGCTCCGAGGCTTTTGCTGTGCACTGTGCCTGGCCAGTGGGGACGGAGGGGAGAGTGTGGTCCCTGCCCCCTTGGTGTTCACAGCAGAGGGAGGGGACACATAGCCAAATAGTCCAGACAGTGGAGGAAGGAAAGGAAACAGTGACGTGAATAAAATGCAGAGGGAGTCCTGAAGGACTTGGGAAGCCCAGGGAGGTCACAGGGGAAGTGACATTTGAGTGCAGTTTTGGAAGAAGCAGGATTTTCGGAGATGGGAGGTGGTGGGGAAGTAGGTTGGGGGCTATTGTGCAGAGAAGGGTGTTTCTGGCGAAGAATGAGATAAGGAGAGGAAGAGGTTTGACGTGGAACTGCCAGGGTTTATGTTCACCTGGCCTGTCGGTTTCCCATGGGGCTGTGATGAAAGGCTGGCGTGTTTGCTGGAGTGGGGTGATGGGGAGCCTTGGAAGGACTTTTTGTTACTGTTACTGTTATAAACCCTCTTTCTTTGCTTCTTGTCTGTAAATAGGCATAACTGATAGCATCTTCTGGATGAAATGAGTCAGTACTTCTACAGCGTTTAGAACAGTGTCCACCACATAGCGAGTGGCCGACGAATATAGACTGGAACTAGTCTGCACTAGGACCACAGTTACTACTAGCCAGTCTCTATCAATTATTTTATATATTGTCCTGGGAACGTTACAGATATGATTTGTAATCATCGTAACACGCTTGCAATGTAGATTTTATTATTTTGTTCTGTGTATGAGGGAGCCAAGCCTCAGAAGTTAAGTAATGTGCTGTCACAGACAGAGTGGACCTACTGGAAAATGTTTGCTCTTGCCTCCCCACTGTGGCCTAATGGGTGCTGGGCGCAGGAGGAATTGTGTGGATGTTGTAGGTCTGGGCCCCAGGGGTCAAGAAGTGTTGCTAAAGAGAAAGGTAGGCAGACCCCAGGCTGGAGGACTCAGAGGTGTGGTCAGCATCAGAGGAGTCAGAACCCCGTTGTTCCCATGAATGCCACTGGGAGCAGGCAGAGCAGAGCAGAATGTTTCGCCCAGGGTGCTCAAGAAGTGACAGATAGATGAAATTGCTTGCAAGATGGGCAGCTCTAATTCTGGCTAAAAAATGTTGGGTGTTCAATATGGTGAAAAGTGACAACATGTATCATGGACATGAGGCCCTTTTTTGGGGGAAACAGATTAGAAGAAGATTAAAATTTTTCGTGGTTAAACTGCCCATGGAACTGCTCTGTTTACCCTCAGTCATTTCCTCTCTACCCCTGAGGTTTTGTTGGGTTGGGCATTTGGGTTGGATGAGAACCTTCTCTTGGTTGACTGTACTCTTGGAACCACTATCCTTATCATCCCCTCAAAACAGAGAAGAAACAGCTCCCCTTCTTGCTCAGTGGGTAATTAATTTGTGACATATTCACTGAGCCATTTGGACTGCAAAAATAAGCTCTGCTAAACACATAATTGACAGTCTGGTTTCTTATCTAAGCCAACCAGCTTACTTTCAGTTCAGGTCCTTGAAGATGGTGTATACTTTTTCTGATTCCAGAAGCTTTGAGTTTCAAGTCAAGATTGCCTCCACATTTTCGTGTGTGGCTTGTCTTTTATTTGTCATTAAGGAGGCATCCACCTTGTTTACTATGAAAATAACCCCAAAGCCAGATGTGCCTGTATAAACATAATTGAAATTCATACTTTACCTAGGCATGAAAGATAGGTTTTAATTGGTGACGTAACTCTGGCTGGCTGTTGAAAGCCACTCTCCAGTAGAAGGAACAGGACCTATAGGTACAGCTTTGGCACTGCAGCCTTTCCCATTCCCCAGTAATTTTTCACCGGAAAGTTTAGCATCCATTGATGAATCAAGTTCAGAACCATCATTTCATTGGGAATGGCCAGATATTGACATTCTTCTTTAAGAACGGGCTACCCCCATCATCACCTGTGATAAATCATAATTCTTTTTTGAAAAGACAGAGTAAATGCTAAATTCTTTTCCTGTGATTATCACGTCTCAGAGTAAGAATTGTTGCATTGGATGTTTCAGTTCAGTTCAGTCGCTCAGTCGTGTCTGACCCTGTGACCCCATGAATCGCAGCACGCCAGGCCTCCCTGTCCATCACCAACTTCCGGAGTTCACTCAGACGCACGTCCATCGAGTCAGTGATGCCATCCAGCCATCTCATCCTCTGTCGTCCCCTTCTCCTCCTGCCCCCAATCCCTCCCAGCATCAAAGTGTTTTCCAGTGAGTCAACTCTTTGCATGAGGTGGCCAAAGTACTGGAGTTTCAGCTTTAGCATCATTCCTTCCAAAGAACACCCAGGGCTGATCTCCTTTAGAATGGACTGGTTGTTTAGCTTTTCAGTAAATGAATTTCTCTAATTTTTTTTTCTGATTAAAAAAAATTATATTTGGTCATTTTTATGGGGCTACTGATATTTATTCATTCAGCATTTTACAACCAGTTATACTTGTTTATTTTAGTGTTTAGTCCAGGGGTGACCAGTGGAAGATGCTTCGGGCTCTTTTGTATCCTTTGACATGACACCATTTGACTTTGATCACCTCCTTTTTGGGCACAGAAGGTCTCCCAGGCTCATCTTGTATTTTATTCTGCCTCAGGTCTGCAATCAGCCATTTCTGTATGGAACCCTACTTCTTTCTAGTAGGGAATGGTGTTTAGAAAGCCAGATCTGAATGCTGTGAGGTGTGCAGTGGCATCTAAGCCGTGTCAGTGGATGGATGGATACTTACATATCTGTGTGTGTGTGTGTGTGTGCGCGTGCGTGTGTGCATGCACACACAAATGTGTTGTGCATACATATGGGAGTTTTTATTTCTATTTCCACTTTATTTCTAATGTTTCCCTTTAACATTAAAGATTATTATTGACTTCTCATTGATCTCATATCTGTTACATGGACAATGAAATGATTTTTAGTAACAAGGACCTGGTTACTTACTTGGTTTCCCTGCTGCACACACATGCTAGCTTTAGAATTGAAATCTGTTTGATGTTATTTCTATTTCCACTTTATTTCTGATGTTTCCCTTTAACATTAAAGATTATTATTGACTTCTCATTGATCTCATATCTGTTACATGGACAATGAAATGATTTTTAGTAACAAGGACCTGGTTACTTACTTGGTTTCCCTGCTGCACACACATGCTAGCTTTAGAATTGAAATCTGTTTGATGGGAGAAAGGAAATATGTGAGTACATAACATCTTGGTGGGAGTGAAAGAGAGCTTACTGTTCCACCATCTTCTATAGGAGGAAGCTAATAGATAATGCTTAAAATCAGGAAGTACAACAGCAAGTATGTTATTTAGAGATAAAATGGTAAATAAAAGAAGCACAATGAATAAAAGAGTTGAAAATAGCTGCTTTTGGAGAATGGAAAGTGGAGTTTATGGACTGTAGGCTGCTGTTTTTCACAACGTCATATACAGCTATTGGACTTTAAGACATGTGCAGGTGTAACTTTGATATGTTAATAAATAAAAAGTCAGCCAAGCCTAATCTCAGTCTCAAATTGTTACTCTCTGTTTTTGCATTGTTAATGCCTTTTCTGGAAGATACCGTGCTGTAAAAAAAAAGTGTTTTGTGCGAAAGATTTGAAGGAAGCTCAGGTAACGAATTACAGTTTTAGTTCTTCTTAAATGATATTTCAAGAGCTTACTTTTCATTCTGTTAGATACTTTCTGCTTAAGACTGAAACAAAAATTGGAAGAATTTTGTATTTTTCTAGGTATGTAGCTGTTCAGTTAATTGTGTAAAATTTACAGAGACTTAAAAGTTGTGGTGAAAACACATCACATTTATCATCTTGCCCGTTTTCTGTGTACAGTACAGTCGTCTTTAACTGTCTGCACATTGTTGGGCAGCTGGTCTCCAGAACTTTTTATTTTGCAAAATTGAAGCTCTGTACTCATTAAATAAACTCCTTCTTCCCCTCTCTCCCCTCCCCTGCTGCTGCTGCTAAGTCACTTCGGTCGTGTCCGACTCTGTGTGACCCCGTAGACGGCAGCCCACCAGGCTCCCCCGTCCCTGGGATTCTCCAGGCAAGAACACTGGAGTGGGGTGCCATTTCCCTCTCCACTCCCTTCCCCTAACCTCTGTCAAATGCCATTGTACTTTCCTGATTTATATCTTTAAAAGTTTATAACCTTTAAAAGTTCTCATCAAGTTTAATATGTTCCAGTGTACCTCTGGATTCCACATTGCTACCCTATGGAAGCATATTTCACCTTTTTCTAAAGTAAAAATGTTACAGCCTGTTGCATGTTAGAATGCTGGTATGTGGTAGTGGTGGTTATTGTTGGGTGTGTGTGTATTTAGGATCAGTTAAATTTTTGATGAAGTCAGAGGTAATGTCTGCTCATGATTGCTTCTGAATTTCTCAGGAAAATGTTTTCAGAGAGCTTGTTATATTTCACTTCAGTAAAGAGCGATCTATTATTATTATTTTTAAAGGTATATTAAAATTCTCTGCATTGGAATAGATGCTGTGAAGAATTTTAACCAAAAGGAGGCTGGGCTGTTTGCCTTCAAGGGGGCTGCCTTAAAGGATTTTTAAGGCAAGATGCATACCCAAAACACGCAGCCATAGTCAGAAGATAATTACCTGTAATCCTATAAGAAGTGATGGGAGACTGGAAAAATTAGGGGAGGTTTTCTGAGAGAATTAAGTATGAGCTGGGCCCTAAAGAAATCTAACCTTTAAGTAAAAACTGGGAAAGTTTTGTTTTGCTTTTGCATTTTAAAAAAGTATTTCTTGATCTTAAATTATCTAATTATCTTCCTCTCTGGTAAACCGAGAGCAAATGAGTCACGTGTATAGTTTTGTTACGTGTACTGTATTTGCTTGGTCTTCACCACTGCCGCTCTGGTCTTGTTGGTTTGAGTGAATCACTTGGTCTTGAATTTCCTGATCAGAACCCATTGCCACTTGACACTTTCTCTGTTTCCTAGTCACTTTTAATACTGACTCCTGGTCAAATTAATCATCTGTAATAAAATACTGAGCAGCATCTCAGTTTAATGAAAATCTAGTTCTTAGCTCTTTATGAATTACTAGTACATACGTGTGCATCTACATTTGGAACATATTATACAGCAAGAGTATCTGTTTGTCAGGAGTTTTTGTAGTTTGCAGCCTGGTTTTATGTATCGTCATTTGGGCATGCCCTCACAGAATCCCTCTGAGGTAGCTGTGTGTCTCCATTTATTAAGTGGGTTGAGAAAAACCTGTGAAAAGTGGGAGACCAGGGAGTTGGATCCTGGGCTTTCATTTCTGGGTTTGTGTGCTTTACAGCTTCCAAGCTGCTCGTATCAGAGGGGTGACTTTGCGTTGGGAGCAGGGGAGTGATGTTGGGGAGAGGTGTGAAAGGTGTTCTAAGAAGCTCAATGTTCAGTGAGGTTTTCGCTGGTTGTGCGTCTTGTAGATCTGTTGCTTAAAGCAGAAGCAGGATTTTGAGGAAAGACAGCTGCTTGCATGACTTACAACTTTCTTTTGAAAGTAGATCACAGATATTCATGGTAGAAGACCACGTTAAAATACTCAGAACTACTCAGGACGTAGTGAAGTCTCACTTTCCTGGGTCATCCTGTGGTCTCCCAGACCTCTCAGCATGTGCTTCAGAAGGAACTGCTGTTAGTTTATTTAGTATCTTCTTTTTTTTTTTTTAATTCTTTTTTTTTATTTTTTTGATTTATTTTTTTTTGTATTGATTTATTTTTTTACACGAACTCCCAAACATGAACCCCCCTCCCACCTCCACCCCACATCATCCCTCCAGATCATCCCCATACACCAGCCCCAAGCATCCTGCATCCTGCATTGAACATAGACTGGCAATTCATTTCTTACATGATAGTATACATATTTCAATGCTATTCTCCCAAATCATATTTAGTATCTTCTGAAATGTGTTTTTATGTGTATCTTTAGTGCATGTTTTTATGCTCATTTCAGAAAATTTGTGCTTGTTTCATGCTGTGCACAGAGAGCCTTGTTCTTATAAGGGTTTCTATGCTACTAACTTTGTAATGACTTAGAGAAGCTGGATCTTTCCTTTTTGTAATTTGTACTGGAATGTTAATTCCTTGATGAAGAGAAAGCTTTTTTTTTTTTTTTTAAATTAAAAAAGATATATTCTGAGTTTCAGAGTCATTTTCAGACAAAGTGTGTATAATCTTCCAAATGAAATCTGCAATAAAATGGCTCTTAGGCCTGTTTCAATTCTCCATGATTTTGGAGTTGAGGAATATGTATTGGGTTGGCCAAAAAGTTCATTTAGTTTTTTCTATACAATGTTATAGAATAACTGGAATGAACTTTTTAGCCAACCCAATAGACTATAGGATGGAAAACACATTAAGGGTCCATTAATGGTCAGTTGGAACATCTTTGTGAGAGTAACATTGTTGTTGTTTAGTAGCTAAGTCTTACCCTTTGTGACACCATGGACTGAAGCCTGCCAGGCTCCTCTGTCTATGGGCTTCTCCAGGCAAGAATACTGGAATGGGTTGCCATTCCCTTCTCTAGGGGGTCTTCCTGACGCAGGGTTTGAACCTGAGTCTCCTGTGTGGCAGAGGGATCCTTTACCATTAAGCCAGCTGGGAAGCCCTGAGAGTAACGTAGATGGAAATAAATGTGTCATACACCAGTCTTGGGTCTCCGGAAAAAAAGAACCCAAAGAAACAGGTGATGCTGGGGCAAACGATTAAGGGGATGGCTCTGCACAGTCTGTGTAATCATTTTATATTTTAAAGCCTTTGCTGCGTGGCATGGTTGTCTGGCCATATGATGCCTGTAATATTTGTACTCATGTTCCACTGAAAGATGCTTGTTCAGGATGACGAACTTGACAGCAACTGTGCTCAGGCCGTAAGTAGTCAACACAGTGCTGCTCTTTCTGTAGGAACTTTTACTCAGAGCACAACTGATCATGGAACAACTGATCATGGAATTAAATTTCAACACAAATGCAAAAAGGAAAGTGTAGTTTGTTTTTGCTCTGCGAATGATGGGTGTTTTCTGCTGCCTCCTGAAGAGTGAGGGTGACTGTGTGTCTGATCGACTAACTTCAGCAGCTTTGGTGCATCCAGTGGGGCCACAGGGGACCTTCTGCCAGCCCTGCTCCTCTGATCCTCCTCCTCATATGTCCTCAAGAAGGGCCCCCTTTTACTCAGGATTGCACAGAGGTATGTTCCTCTGTCTCCTCCTCGAGTCTCTTCTTGCCATAGCTCTCCTCTCCTGGGGCCATGAAATCCTCGGCCTGGTCTCTTGACAGGGAAGGTGGTGGGAGCTTGTCCTGAGGGGTTAATTAAACACACAGTTTAATATTTGGAGAAGGAACTTCCCTTTTATTCCGTGAGAGGAATATCTGTCTCAGTGAGGCCAAGGCTGTCACTCACTCAGGTATATTCAGAAATCAGGAAAAATTTGAGGGACTTAGCCTCTGATAACTACTGCTGCGGTAGCTTCAGTCGTGTCCAACTCTGTGTGACCCCATAGACGGCAGCTTACCGGAGACCAGCCCTGGCTGGATCCAGGGTAATTCGAAGTGGGGATGCTGTGGTGAGAGAGAGATAAGGAAAAGAGTTTGCAGTTAAGAGAATAGAGGAGAGAAAGAGGCTGTATTCCTTGGTTTACATAGAAAGCCAGTAAAGCCCCAGACAAGGGACTTGAACCATCTACGTAGACCACAGGCGCCCGCTTGAATAGCGGAGGGTGCCCTGCCTTGGCCTCCCTCTCGCGTGGGTCTTGGAAGCCCGGGCAAATAAGTAGACACGGCTAGCCTCTATGCCCCAGACGGGAATCAGCCAGAAAATAGAGTAAGACAGAAAAGAAGACATGGGGGAACCAGTCTTTCCAGGAACTGGCCCAAGAAACTGATCCGTCCTTTATTTTCCAAGAAAAGCTTTTATACTTTTAGTTGTACATAGATATCAATGGATAATACAAAGTCATGCAGGGTCAGCAGCCCTGACCCTTATCGAGACCAGGCTTTCTCTCTGCATACTTAGCCGTATACACAGGTCTTAGGTGATTTACATCATCTTCTGGCCAGGAGGCCTATTAGCATCTTATGGCCCTTTCCTGATAAGGGTCCATCAACCAGAAAACTTATTTGCCCTAAAAGTGTTGTTAAGGTTACATTCTTACATAGCAAGGACACAACAATTTATACCAAAGAGGAGTACAGTGATTTATAACAAAGAGAAAATTCATTAACTCAAAAGTCTAGTATTGCTAACATCAAAACTACTATATTCCTATTTCTGCATCCCGATTACATTGATTAATATCTTCCTAGGTGCCTAAAAGATAAAGGATATGGAGGCTTGGCAGCAGTCATTGAAACCCATCACCAATATAATTCTTA
>SJYX01023402.1:4598-50791 GCA_006410675.1 Oreotragus oreotragus | reverse complement strand
GGCCACTGCTGAGTTTTCCAAATTTGCTGGCATATTGAGTGCAGCACTTTCACAGCATCATCTTCCAGGATTTGAAACAGCTCAACAGGAATTCCATCACCTCCACTAGCTTTGTTCTTAGTGATGCTTTCTAAGGCCCACTTGACTTCACATTCCAAGATGTCTGGCTCTAGATTAGTGATCACATCCTCATGATTATCTGGGTCGTGAAGATCTTTTCTGTACAGTTCTTCTGTGTATTCTTGCCACCTCTTCTTAATATCTTCTGCTTCTGTTAGGTCCATACCATTTCTATCCTTTATCGAGCCCATCTTTGCATGAAATGTTCCCTTGATATCTCCAATTCTCTTGAAGAGATCTCTAGTCTTTCCCATTCTGTTGTTTTCCTCTATCTCTTTGCATTGATTGCTGAAGAAGGCTTTCTTATCTCTTCTTGCTATTTGGAACTCTGCATTCAGATGCTTATATCTTTTCTTTTCTCCTTTGCTTTTCGCCTCTCTTCTTTTCAGTGCTATTTGTAAGGCTTCTCCAGACAGCCATTTTGCTTGTAAACAGACAGATTTTGGTTTCGGGGTAGATGCTCAGGCAGAGGACCCCTTGAGACCTGACTCGCCTTGCCCTGTCAGGTCTCTCCGCATGACCTCCGCATGGGTGGGATCTCCCGTGCTGGCTCCCGGCAGCAGCCCACCAGGCTTCCCTGCCCCTGGGACTCTCCAGGCAAGAACACTGGAGTGGGTTGCTACTTCCTTCTCCACTGATAACTGTAACATTAACTCAGACAACCTCCTTGGGCACCCCACCCCCCGAGCAGGGGTTGGGCCTCTCGGGGCAGGAGTTTCTTATACACCCCTCCGTCAGGGGGAATCCTCCAGGCTGTGCTGAGGTGAGAAGCTGGTGGTGAGGTTGATGGGTGGGATAAGAGATTCTTGTTCCAGGGGCTAAAATTGGATTCCGTAGTTGCCAGGAGTCTCAGCTTTGTTGCATTGACGGGATTGAGAGAGAACAAGGACAACTGGGAAAAAAAAAAATCCCTAAGAGTAGCAGTTAGCACTTGTCTGCATTGGCCTGGGAACAGGCATCGGAGACCTGCGGCGAGAAGGGAAACCTGAACAAGTGTCAAGTGCTGTCTGCAGGTATCTGCCGCCGTCACCTGGCCCCTCGAAGGCAGACGGGCAGGCAGCCTCCTTGCCGCCTTGGGACTCGAGTCTCTCTTGCTCCCTCCCACCAGCCCTTCTTTCTCCTTTCCCTGCCTGAGACCTTGCCACCCGATTCCTAGGTTGGCCACTTGGACTCTTTTTACGCTGAAGTCCTCCAGCATTAACTCTCAGTCTCACAGTGGTGCAGGTATTTCTACATTGCCGCCAGGTGCCCTTGTCTCACAGCGGCTCATCGGGCCTTCACCTCTCTTCAGGCTCCCTCTGCTGCCCGCACAGTTCTCTTGAGCTTCAGAGAGGGGCAGAGTCCCTCAGTTTCTCAGCCACCTACTTGCTTCCACCCCGTTGGACACCTGTACAGACTTACTTGCAGCAGCCAGTCCTCACCTATCTTCCTGTCTTGGCCAGAGAGTTCCTGCTTCCAGCCACGTTTATCTCCTCCTCATCTCTGGGCTTCTGGCTGCCTGGTCCTGTCAGTTATGTAAGTTTGCTTCCCTTCGAACAACGTGTCACAGTTGTAAGCATCTTCTATCTCACCTTATTCTCAAAATAACCATACAGGCGAGGTCCACTTAGCAGCCCTATTTTGTAGACACGTGACTGAGGCATGGGTGAGTGACTTGCCCAAGGCTCTGAACCTTCCAAGTGATTGGAGCCTGGACAGGTCAGGCCACCTGACCCCTGAACCCACGCTCTTCACCCCCAAGTGAGTTAACCTACGCTGAAGGCTCAGGATAGGGCTGAGTGATGGCACAACCCATGTTTTAATTCTGCAGGGTAAACCTTCTTAAACCTGTGCCTACTGGGTTCTTCTGTTGTCATAATCTCATTGTTGAAGGCATTGAACCCGCATATGATAAAGGTCCCTCATCCATGTCTTCACCCTGATCCTTCTGCCCTGGGCATCTTTTCCCATGAATATCTTTGACATCACAAATTCAGGTATTCAAAACTGAACTTAGAACCGGGAAACCTGAATGAGATTGGTGGGTTGTGTCCATGTTGATATCCTGGTTATGATCTTGTCCTTCAGTTTTGCTGGATGTTAGCATTTGGGAATGGCAACCCACTCCAGGATTCTTGCCTGGAGAATCCCATGGACAGAGGAGCCTGGTGGGCTACAGTCCATGGGGTCACTAAGAGTCGGACATGACTGAGCGACTTAACTTACTTAACTTAGCATTTGGGAAAAGTCGGGAGTTCCAGCTGGCACAGTGGTATAGAACCCACCTGTCAATGCAGGTGAGTCAAGAGATGTGGGTTCAGTCCCTGGGTTGGGAAGATGCCTTGGAGTAGGAAATGGCTACCCACTGCCAGTATTCTTGCCTAGAGAATTCCATGGACAGAGGAGCCTGGTGGGTTATAGTCCAGGGGCTCACAAAGAGCTGGACATGTCTGAGCGTGAACATACACACACAGGTAAAAGGTACATGGGATCTCTCTCTGTTATTTCTTAACAACTGCATGTGACTCTGATTATCTCAAAGTTTAATTAGAACAAGATAATGAAAAAGGACACTGAGTTTAGCCCCCTCACCGTCCTCCCCCTTGCCCTCTGTTCCACATCTCTTTCTATGGCACCATGATCTGCTCAGCTATCCCACTGGCAAATCTTGAAGCTACCTGCCTCTTTCTTCTCTACTCTTGGGCTCGTCTGTGCTCAGTCATGTCTGACCCTTTGCGACCCCATGGACTGTAGCCCACAAGGCTCCTCTGTCTATGGGATTTCCCAGGCAAGAATATTGGAGTGGGTTGCCACTTCCTTCCCCAGGGGATAAACGCGACCCAGGGATCAAACTTGTGTCTCCTGCCTCGGCAGGCGGAGTCTTTACCGCTACGCAGGAGACCCAGGTTTCTTCTCCATTATCAGGCGATTTACCGCTACGCAGGAGACCCAGGTTTCTTCTCCATTATCAGGCGATTCCAGTACTGCCCTCCTCTTTCTCTTGTTCCCTCCTCAGTCACCTGTCCACTGGACTCCGCAGTCTCCTTTTTGTCTCCCCTACAACTTCTGGAGAATCTTAATTTATGTATCTGATCTCCTCATTCCTTTGCTTAAAATTCTTCAGTGTCTTTCAGTCATTTGTGGCAAAAGATCAGACTGTATAGCTTGTCCCTGCTCAGGGACAAGCAGGTTATAAATGCGGGTTTCTGGACCCCAGTCAAACCTTAAAGGGTAAAAATCTCTGTCAAGGCTAAATCTGTATGTTTAACCAACCAGCGCCCTCTGGTGATCTTTTTGTGCACTAGCATTTGCGTACCTCTGGCTTCACCTCTGAGGTGACCCTTTCTTTCTCCCTCTGCCTTGCATCCTCTGCCAGGCTCCCTCTGCAGGACCTGTGAAATTACACACTGCTGTTTCTGCCCATGGAACTCCTTCGTAACTTTCCTCAGAAGTTAAGTTGCTAAGTCGTGTCCGACTCTTTGTGACCCCATGGACTGCAGCATGCCAGTCTTCCCTGTCGTTCGGTATCTCCTGGAGTTTGCTCAAACTTGTGATGTCCATTGAGTTGATGTTATCCAATTATCTCATCCTCTGTCGTCCCCTTCTCCTCCTGTCCTCAGTCTTTTCCCGCATCAGGGTCTTTTCCCTTTGGTTGGCTGTTTGTATCAGGTAGCCAAAGTATTAGAGCTTCAGATTCAGCATCAATCCTTCCAGTGAATATTCAGGATTGATTTCCTTGAGGATTGACTGATCTTCTGCCCATGGAATTTTCCAGGCAAGAATACTAGAGTAGGGTGCCATTTCCTACTCCAGGGGATCGTCCTGATCCCAGGATTGAACTCAACATCTCTTGCACCTTCTGTATTGGCAGGCAGAATCTTTAGGTAAAGAATGCAATGCAGGAGACCCAGGTTTGATCCCTGGGTTGGGAAGATCCCCTGGAGAAGGGAATGGCAACCACTCCAGTGTTCTTGCCCGGAAAATTCCATGGACAGAGGAGCCTGGCGGGCTCTGGTCCACGGAGTTGCAGAGAGTCGGACACGACTGGGTAACTAACACTGCTGAGCGCCACCGGGGGAGCCCCACCTTCCCTGAAGACTACGCTAAAACATCCCTGTGTTTCCCTGCCTTTGCTCCACGGCATGTCAGACCACTTAACTCCCTGCTGTCGGTGTCTGTGTCCTTGGGTTTCTACCTGCAGAAGGAATCGCCTCAGGTAGGGACTGCTCTCCTCTCAGCTTTATAGTTCCAGGCCCCAGGAGAGCTTAGCCCTTAGTAGACATTTAGTGTTTGCTGCCACATGCCCATGTTTTTTTTTCTTTCTTTTTTTTTTTTTTGCCACATGGTGTGGCATGTGGCATCTTAGTTCCCTGATTAGGATGGAACCCGGGCCGCCTGCAGTGGAAGCACAGAGTCTTAACCACTGGACCACCTGTGAAATCCCCCGTGATTTTTATTTTATTTTGAGTAGTTACCTTAATCACCAAGTAACAGTACTTAGCGTCATTGCCAGTAAATAAAAACCAGAGAGAAATAGCCCGTTAAAAATAACACGGTAAAATTACTCATCCAGACAAAAACAGACAGTCGATGATTGCCACTCAGCACCAGTATTCTACAGGTAGTTATGAGTGAAAGGAAAAGTTTTTGAAGTATAAAAAAAGTTTCAGGGACTTCCCTGGTGGCCCAGTGGTGAGGACTTGGGGCTGTTACTGCCAGGGCCCCAGGTTCCATCCCTGGTTGAGGAACTGAGGTCCCACAAGCCTCACAGTTTGACTAACAACAGCAACAACACAAAGACCAAGAAAATAAACTTGGTGACTAAAAAAAAAGTTTCGGTAATTTACTGCATCACAGCATGTCATCTACTAACCCCCACGCCCACCCCGTTCTTCCTGCTTTTCAGCCAGAGGGCCTGAGTTTGCTAACTGACCATTCAGCAGAACCAGCATTCCAGCCAGTGGGCTGACTCTGCTTTGCTCACACGTCAACCTGAGGCAGCAGTTTTCACTGAAACTATTCTTTATCCAGGCTGCTGATCAGCACGCTGATTTCCCCTTTCCTTCCCCAACTAAGCAGTGGCCGAATGGGGGATTTTGGGCTTTCTGTGAATCATTTTATAGAATTCAACTGATTAACTTTTTAAAGTCCATAAAGGAAAGCTCAGGCTTGAATGTTCCACTTGAAAATTCTATCAATATTTAGGAAAGAAATAATTCCAAGACTATACAATTTCTTACAGGAAATAGAAGATGACATTTCCAAACTATTTTAATGAGGCCAGTTTTACCTTGATACCAAAAGCAGACAAAGAAATTATAAGAAAAAAATTTCAGGCTAATACGCCTCATGAATACAGATGGGAAAGTCCTTAGAAGATACTATCAAATCAGAAGCATTCATGTATAAAATGCATAATATTTCATGACCAGGTAAGTTTATTTATATCATTGTGGCAATAGATATTATTTTAAAAAACAAAACAAAAACTTTGACAAAACTCAACATCTCTTGACAACAAAAAGTCTGAGCAAAACAGATTCTATATTCTAGGAATCTGCATCTAAGAATTCTATACTCTAAGATGGCTATATCCTAAGGTGCCCCCTAAGATCTCTTCTAGAAGTTTGCTGCTGCCACTACTGCTGCTTAGTTGCTAGTCATGTGGGACTTGCAGCCCTATGGACAGTAGCCCTCTGGGTTTCCCTGCCCATGGAATTTTTCTGGCAAGAATACTTGAGTGTGGTGCCATTTCTTACTCCTGGAGACCTTCCAGACCCAGTTCAGTTCAGTTCAGTTCAGTCGCTAAGTCGTGTCCAACTCTTTGCGACCCCATGGTCTGCAGCATGCTGAACTTCCCTGTCCATCACCAACTCCTGGAGCTTACTCAAACTCATGTCCATCGAGTCAGTGATGCCATCCAGTATCTCATCCTCTGTCATCCCCTTCTCCTTCTGCCTTCACTCTTTCCTGGCATCAGGGTCTTTTCCAATGAGTCAGTTCATCCCATCAAGTGGGTGAAGTATTGGGTTTCAGCTTCAGCATCAGTCCTTCCAATGAATATTCAGTATTGATTTCCTTTACAATTGACTGCTCTGATCTCCTTGCAGTCCAAAGGACTCTCCAGAGT
Source organism: Oreotragus oreotragus (assembly GCA_006410675.1). NCBI lineage: Eukaryota > Metazoa > Chordata > Mammalia > Artiodactyla > Bovidae > Oreotragus > Oreotragus oreotragus. The sequence continues at coordinate 44,562 of SJYX01023402.1, read as the reverse complement.
CTTCTCCAACATCACAGTTCAAAGGCATCAATTCTTTGGTGCTCAGCTTTCTTTATAGTCCAGATCTCACATCCATACATGACTACTGGAAAAACCATAGCTTTGACTAGATGGACTTTTGTTGGCAAATTAACGTCTCTGCTTTTTAATATGTTGTCTAGGTTGGTCATAACTTTCCTTCCAAGGAGTCAGCATCTTTTAATTTCATTGCTGCAGTCACCAACTGCAATGATTTTGAAGCCCCCCAAAATAAAGTCTCTCAATGTTCCTATTGTTTCCCTATCTATTTGCCATGAAGTGATGGGACTGGATGCCATGACCTGAGTTTTCTGAATGTTGAGTTTTAAGTCAACATTTTCCTCTCCTCTTTCACTTTCATCAAGAGGCTCTTTCGTTCTTCTCTTTCTGCCATAAGGATGGTGTCATTTGCATATCTCAGGTTGTTGATATTTCTCCAGGCAATCTTGATTCCAGTTTGTGCTTCATCCAGACCAGCATTTTTCATGATGTACTGTACATATAAGTTAAATAAGCAGAGTGACAATAAATAGCCTTGATGTACTCCTTTCCCAATTGGGAACCAGTCTGTTGTTCCATGTCCAGTTCTAACTGTTGCTTCTTGACCTGCATATAGATTTCTCAAGGGGCAGGTCAGGTGGTCTGGTATTCCCATCTCTTTCAGAATTTTCCACAGTTTGTTGTGGTCCACACAATCAAAGGCTTTGGCAGAGTCAACAAAGCAGAAGTAGACGTCTGGAACTCTCTTGCTTTTTTGATGATCCAGTGGATGTTGGCAATTTGATCTCTGGTTCCTCTGCATTTTCTAAATCAAGCTTTAACACCTGCAAGTTCACAGTTCATGTTCTGTTGAAGCTTGGCTTGGATAATTTTGATCATTACTTTGCTAGTGTGTGAGATGAGTGCAATGGTGCGGTAGTTTGAGCATTCTTTGCCATTGCCTTTCTTTGGGATTGGAATGAAAAGTGACCTCTTCCAGTCCTGTGGCCACTGCTGAATTTTCCAAATTTGCTGGCATATTGAGTGAAGCATGTTCACAGCATCATCTATTAAGATTTTAAAATAGATCAGCTAGAATTCCATCACCTCCACTAGCAATAGCTCAGCTAGAATTCCATCACCTCCACTAGCTTTGTCTGATGCTTCCTAAGGCCAACTTGACTTCACATTACAGAATGTCTGGCTCTGGGTGAGTAATCATACAGAAGTGGGATCCTGACCCAAATGTGGGACCAAACACACATTTCTTGTGTCTCTTGCATTGGCAGGCAGATTCTTTACCACTAGTGCCACCTGGAAGCCCCTATAAGTTTCGTTGTTCTTCAGTCTCTCATTTGTGTCCCACTGTTTGCGACCCCATTGTCTGGAGCACGCCAGAGTTCCCTGTCCTTCACCATCTCCTAGAGCTTGCTCAAACTAATGTCCATTAAGTTGGTGAAGTCATCCAACCATCTAGTCTTCTGTCATCCCCTTCTCCTCCTTCAATCTTTCCCAGCATAAGGGTCTTTTCCAGTGAGTCAGCTCTTTGCATCAGGTTGCCAAAGTATTGGAGGTTCAGCCTCAGCATCAGTCCCTTAAATGAATATTCAGGGTTGATTCCTTTTAGGATTGAGTGGTTTTATCCTTGCAGTCCAAGGGACTCTCAAGAGTCTTCTCCAACACCACAGTTCAAATTCATCAATTCTTCAGCATGCAGCCTTCTTTATGTTCCAATTCTCACATCCATACATGACTACTGGAAGAACTATAGCTTGACTATATGGACTTCTGTTGGCAAAGTAATGTCTCTGCTTTTTAATATGCTGTCTATGTTTGTCATAGTTTTTCTTCCAAGGAGCAAGCATCTTTAATTTCATGGCTGCAGTCTTTATCTGCAGTGACTTTGGAGCCCTAGAAGTTTATGCCTTTGCAAAGTCTTATCCTCTTGAGTGCTAGTAGGACTTGTGCTTTGCTTCTGATTAATGGACTGTGGCAAATAGGATGTCATTCTCTAAACTATAGTATGTTATACACCTCTATCTTACTAGGATGCTCACTTTACTCATCTGTTGGCCCTGAAGAAACAAGATGCTGTACGTATGGAGAGGGTCACCTGACTGGGGATTGCACTGGCATTTAGGATTCAAGTATGGCCTCTAGCTATCAGTCAGAAAAATGCTGGGGCTCACAGGTTTATGACAGCAAGGAAATGAATTCCGCCAATAAGCTGAATGAGGTTGAAAATGGATTTTTTTTTTCCAGTTGGACCTCCAGATGAGACTACAGCTTGACTGTTGCTTTGATAGTAGCCTGGTGAAAATCTCAAAAAGTGAACCCAGCTATAGCATGCCTAGATTGATTCCTGACTCACATAAACTAAAAGCTAACAAATATATATTGTTTTAAACCACTAAGTGTATGATGATTTCTTGTACAGAATTATAAAATTAACACTGATTTTGGTATCTGAAATTGAGATTCTGCTGCAATAAATGCCTAAAAAGTGGGGAGTGGCTTTGGAGTCAGGAAGTGGTCAGAGACTGTACAACCATTGAAGAGCATTATAGAGAAAGCTTAGATTGCCCTGAAAAGTTTGAAAGTAGGGCTCTAAGCTTTGAGAGCCCTGTTGGTAAGAGCTTAAAGGGAAGTGAGAAACAGGTTATTTAAAATTTCCTCAGCCTGATAAAGGGAATGTATTAAAAAAAAAGTAACTGTCATACATAATGGAGAAAGTCTGAATGCTTTTTCCTTAAGACTGAGAACAAGGCAATGGTGTCTGTTTTCACCTCTTCTATTCAGCATTATACAAGAGGTCCTAGCCAGGACAATAAAGCTAAAGAAATAAATTAATGGATTATAGATTGGGAAGAATGAAATAAATCTATCTTTATTTCCAGGTGACATTATGATCTACTAGAAAATTGCATGCTTTCTCCCTCAAATCTACAAAATATTCATTAGTACCATTAAATGAATCCATTAAAGTTGCAGGATTTAAGGTCAACATACAACAAGCAATTGTATTTTTGTGATAAATAAATCATTTATAATTACCCCCAAACTTGAAATACTTGGAGTAAAATAGATATGTATTATGTTTAGGGAAAGGAATACTCAATGTTTTTGGCATGTCAATTCTGCCCAAATTTATCTACAGATTCAATACAGCTATTATCAAAATTCCATAAGGTTTTCATGTTTTTGTAGAAACTGGCAAGCTGATTTTAAAAAATATATGGAAAAGCAAAGGGAATAGAAGAGCCCAAATAATCTGATAAAGAAGAAAAAGGTTGAAGGACTCACACTCCCTGACTGTGTCAATTATTACAAAGCTACAGTAATTGAGATAGTGTAAAATTGGTATTAGGAGAGGCATATAGATTAACACAAAAATATAGAATCCAGAAATGGATCCAAACACATAAGATCAACTAATTTACAAAACAGATACTCAGATAATTTTATTTACAAAAAAGGATAAAATTTTCAACAAATGGTACTGGAACATATAAAATGCAATAAATAAAGAAAAAAGAGAAGCACAACACACATACACCATACATATAAACAAAAAGCAACTTTAAATGGATCATAGACCTAACTGTAAAATCAAATAGCCTTGACTTACTCCTCTCCCGATTTGGAACCAGTCTGTTTTTCCATTTCTGATTGTAATTGTTGCTTTTTGACCTGCATACAGGTTTCTCAGGAATCAGGTAGGTGTTCCCATCTCAGTGAAAATAAGACCGGGAGCTGACTGTGGCTCAGATCATGAACTCCTTGAAATAGAAGATAGCAGGGAAAACCACAAGGCCATTCTGGTATGAACTAAGTCAAATCCTGTGTGGTAATACAGTGGAAGTGACAAATAGATTCAAGGTATTAGATCTGATAGACAGAGTGCCTGAAGAACTATGGACGGAGATTTGTAACATTGTACAGGAGGCAGTGATCAAAACCATCCCCAAGAAAAAGGTATATGAAAAGGCAAAATGGTTGTATGAGGAGGCCTTACAAATAGCTGAGAAAAGAGGATAAGCCAAAAGCAAAGGAGAAAAGGACTGGAAAAGGTCGGTTTTCATTCCAATCCCAAAGAAAGACTATGCCAAAGAATGTTTAAACTGTCGCCCAATCGCATTCATGTCACATGCTAGCAAAGTAATGCTCAAAATTCCTCAAGCCAGGCTTCAGCAATACGGGAACCGTGAACTTCCAGGTGTTCATGCTGGATTTAAAAAAGGCAGAGGAACCAGAGATCAAATTGCCAAATCCCTTGGATCAAGAGAATTCCAGAAAAACATCCACTTTTGCTTCATTGACTGCGCTAAAGCCTTTGACTTGTGGATTACAACAAACTGGAAAATTCCACAAGAGGAGAGAATTCCAGACCACCTTCACTCTTGGCCACTGTTACTTCTATCTTTATTCTCCTTCCCCACCCGCTCCCCTGCCCTCAAAGCCGTATCACATCATGGTGGGCTACTTGTAAAAGTTTTTTTTTTTTTTTAATCTGGTTTTGGTTGCTCTGGGTCTTTATTGCCTTGTGCGACTTTCTCTAGTTGTGAGTGGGGGCTACTCTCGTTGCAGAGCACAGGCTCTTCGCCCGCGCACGTCAATATTTGTACAGATAGGCTCAGTAGCTGTGCATGCACTTTAGTTGCTCCGCAACATGCAGAATCTTCCCAGACCAGGGATTGAACCTGAGTCCCATGCATTGGCAGGTGAGTTTTTATCCACTGCACCACCAGGGAAGTCCCATAGTAGATTACTTTTTATCAGGGTAGAATAGTCGTCGTCTTTTTTTTTTGGTACTTCATGAAACGCTGGATTTTTATTTGTAGTAAAGTATTTCAAGAAAGCATTAAGAACTATATAAGAGCTTTATGGAGATATAATTTATACTATTTTGCAGTTCATTTTAAGTGTACAATTTAGAAGTTTTTCATGTGTTTACAGAGCTGTGAAACCATCATTACCTTTTTGAATTCTTTTTATCACCCTGAAAGGAATCTTGTAACCATCAGCAGTCACTCTGCATTTCCCCTCAATCCCCCTCAGCCCTGTAGATCTGCCTCTTCTGGACATTTTATCTAACTGGAATCATAACTTATGTGGCTCTTTGAAACAGGTTTCTGTCAGTTATACAGTGTTATGTTTTCAATGTTCACACATGTTGTAGTGTGTTTCAGTGGTTCATGACATTGTATAGCTGAGTAGTACTCCATTCTGTACATGGAAGTATTTTGCTCATGTGAGAGCTGGACAATAAAGAAGGCTGAGAGCTGAAAAATTGATGCTTTCCTACTGTGGTGTTGGAGAAGACTCTTGAGAGTCCCTTGGACAGCAAGGAAGTCAAACCAGTCAGTCTTAAAGGAAATCAACCCTGAATATTCATTGGAAGGATTGATGCTGAAGCTGACTCTCCAGTACTTTGGCCAGTTAATGCGAAGAGGTGACTCATTAGAACAGACCCTAATGTTGGGAAAGATTGAGAGCAAAAGGAGAAGGGGATAACAGGATGAGATGGGTGGATGGCATCACTGACTCCATGGACATGAGTTTGAGCAAACTCCTGGAGATATTGAAGGCCAGGGAGGCCTGGCATGCTGTAGTCCAAGGAATTACAAAGTTGGACACAGCTTAGTCACTGAAGAGCAACAAAATTTACTTACTAGGTGATGGACATTTGTGTTGCTTTCACTTTTGGCTCATATGAGCTATGCTGCTACGAATGTGTACAGATCTTTGTGTGGACATGTGTTTTCATTTCTCTTGGCTTTATGACTACTTGTGGATTTTGGGTTACATGATAACTCTGTTTCCAACCCTTTGAGAAATGGCCGAACCATTTTCCACAGTAGCTACATCATTTTACATTCCCACCAGCAATGTATGAGGAGCCTAGTTTCAACACACCCTCACCAAAAAGTTGGTATTGTTGATCTTGTACTGTCCCGTGTGGTTTAGTCACTGAGTTGTGCTGGACTCTTACTACCCCACCAGGCCAGAATGCTGGAGTGGGTTACCATTTCCCACTCCAGGGGATCTTTCTGACCCAGAGATCAAGCCCACATCCCACATCTCTTGCCTCTCCTGCCCTGGCAGACAGATTCTTTACAATTGCACCACCTGGTAGCCTCTCTGTAAGTGTCCTAATGGTGATTTATTGTGGTTTTGATTTGCATTTCTCTGGTGGCTAATGATGTTGAGCATATTTTCATGAGATTATCGATCATTTGTCTTATGTTCTTTGGAGAAATGTCTATTTAGCTCCTTTACTCATTCAAAAAAATGGATTATTAATCACTTTATTATTGAATTGTAATCATTCATTATATACTCTCAATCCAAGTCCTTTATCAGATAAATGATTTGCAGATGTTTTCTTCCCATTTATGAGTTGTCTATTCACTTTGTTGGTGGTATCCTTTGATCAAGAAAGCATTTTAACAACAGAAAATGAAAAAAATCTTTCAGTCTTCTATTGGGAATTCACGAGTGTATGTATAGGGCTTCCCATGTAGCTCAGTCGGTAAAGAATCTGCCTGCAATGTGGGAGATCTGGGTTCGATTCCTGGGTCAGGAAGATGCCCTGGAGAAAAAAATGGCAACCCATTCCAGTGTTCATGGGAGAATCCCATAGACAGAGGAGCCTGGCAGTCTGTAGTCCATGGGGTCATAGGGGTCAGACACGACTTAGTGCAATCTTTCTTTGTGCACCATCTTGTATATATTGAACTTCTTTTCTCCCCTTCTCAACCTCCTCCCCACTCTCCCATCAGTCTGTACCAGGCAGGTTTGTACCTAAGTTGGGCTAGTTAAATTCTCTACATCCTGCAGTTTTGAGAAGCAGTCTGTTCCTCCCATGGGCCAGCAAGAACCTTTTATTATAGTGGGATAGCTTCAGGGAGAAGGTTTGAGGATATAGGTTTTTCCATTGAGGAGCCTGTCATCTTTGGGTCACTTTAAAGATGTGCACCTTCATCTCTGGACTTGGCTGGAGTTTTTACAAAGCAATCTTTGTTGCATCTGTTTTACATAGTGGGTTCCCACTCATTCTGATAACAGGAAAGAATGTAGTAAGGAAAATAAGCTTTCACAAATTAAAGGACATATATAATATTTTTATATGTATGTATATATTAGGGTGTATGTGTATAAGTTTTATATTTATACTATACTTGATGGAAGTTCATTAAAAAGAATGAAAAGTTCTGTATTTGCATGGGCCTTTTGTAGCATGTTGACTAACAGATGCATAAAGACCAAGTGTGTTAGAGAGGGAACTTGGCGTATTCCCTACAGTGGTGTTTGAAACCTTCTAGATCTGGCGTGTTAGGTTTAAACTAGAAAATGGAGATGTTTTTATGAAGATTTGGGAGACAGAATGATTGGGAAGGAACTTGATTTAGTAGCTTAATTTTGAGAGGACCTTATAGTGTATTGATTGAAGTCAGTACTTAGGTCTTGAGTATGTGAGGCATGGGGATGAAAGATGGAGAGAATTCTAAAGCATCCGTTAGAGAGTGTGATACCTGCCAGGTGGTGGTGTGATGTCCAGCGTCTTGAGAAGAATATGTGAGAGATGCGACATTTGAACTGGGCCCACATACGAAAACAGGTGACTGGGGAAGATTCTGTCAACAGAGCATCATAGACGTGAGAGAAACACCTTGAGTCCACAGAGCAGATCATGTTGGATAGTATTTGAGATGATTTTAATTCCCAGCTAAGGAGTTTGACCTTAATTCATTAAAGAGTGCAGATCCATTGAAGGAACCAGATCCAATTTCATGGAACCATGAAGTTGACATTGATTGATTACGTAAACTCTTAGCACAGTGTTAGGTTAGGCATTGCAACTCAGCTGAGGTAGAGGCAGGGCCTGACAGCAACAGTTAAGGCCTAACCTTTAGTTTCCTTTCTAAAAACTCTTCATCCCAATAATAATGAGTACTAATGATGATGATGATGGCCACTTACTGATCAACTTCTGTGATGCATGCACTGTGTAAAGTAACTCATCTGGATAGTTACTGACCTGGGTGTATTATTGAGCTCTGTTGTAGAGATGAGGTTGAGATTGAGTGGAGGCCAGGTGCCTTGCTCAGGGTTGGAGCTAGGATTGGACCCAGGGCCGACCTCTGCCAAAGGTCATTCTGCTGGTAACCCTTAGTGTGGCCCTCTGTTGCTTCTCTACAGTGTCACACTGCCAAGACACCTTCTCCATGAGTGTTGTTACATTTGGGGTGCTCTGTGTTTGCCCCCAGGGTGAATGCTTGTCTTCTGCTGAGCTCCCGTTCTCTTAGTAATACTGCAAGTATTCCAGGCCCTAGGGGGTCATTTTTAACCTAGCTTGACATGTCTCTGTTCTCCCCTATTATGTATTATATTTATCAATTTGCATGTACTGGAGTGGAGCATCTCACACCTGCTGTGTTCTTCTGGTTTACCTGTGTGACCTTGAGTTGTGCCTACAGCTCCTGGATTGGTTAGACGATAGGCTACCATAGGGTGAACTGCATGGCCTCTGAGACCCCTCCTGTTTGGGGTTTAGGCATCAGCAAAAAAACAGTGGCTACAGGATGCTAGGGAGAGCAGCATCAGAAGGATGAGTCGGTCATTCTTTTTAATACTGACCCCTGACCCCACTCTTAGTACCATTCATGTTCGTAAACTTTCTAGTAATCTGACTTCGTGGCCTTGAGTTCTACTTGATATCAGCAAACTAGAGAAGTGTCCATAGCCTCAGAGTTTTAGAACTGGTGCACTTTCAAAGCAGCTTCCTTCATCACTTTCTGCATCCTTTCTACCTTTGAAACCTCCCTCCTGCCCTCCCCCAACCATCTTCCTTAAGATCTCTAGCCATTCCTATTTTCTTGGTATTACTTAGAACTGAGTCCCCACTGCAGACCAGTTAAACCAGAATCTGATGGGATTGGGCTGAAGATACTGGCATTTGGTAAGATGCACCCGCCCCGGGTGATGGCGTGTGCATGCAGGCCTGAGAATCACTGTTTCTTGCCACTGCTGCCCCCATTTCTCCCTTTTAATGACCAGCCCTAATTCAGCTTGAGAGGGGTTAGTGAGTCCGAATAATGTTAGAGTACAATACTTGTGGCCATTTTTTATTTTTTTGTTTTTAATTTTTAATGAAAATTTTGTGTGCATCCTAATTTTTATACTAGCTCACACTAGACTGTCTTGGGGCCCAGATCTCCACATCTGTCTCATTGATGTGATAGCTTAACATCAGTTAAATATGGTGAAGTTAAAATATATGACCAAGAGGTCTATATTTGAATTCTGTTTGAATTTTTAAAGATATTCAAATTGTGGAGTAATATCTCCAGCAATTTTTAAAAAAGATGCGTGTATGTTTGAACAGTCAAGCACACAAGGAAAAAACCTGAAGAGAGATAAAGCTATTAAATGATTGAGATTTTTTTTCTAGGCATATTTGCATTACAATTTTTCTATAGTGAGCGTGTGTTTCTTCCATATTTTAATAAAAACAATCTTGAAAATATACCCAAGACAAAGTAGGGGGTGTGTGAATATGTGTGTTATTTTTAGCTCTTGAGGCTAAACTATTCTGAGTATTGAGAATAGTACCATACTGAGAGTGAGTTAATAGCAAGGCTTGGCACACAAAAGCTAGGATTTGGATCCTTGTTATTTTTGTTTTTGCTTATTATAGCTAAGCTAAACTTGTCTCATCTGGTGGTTGGCATTTTGCTTTGTTGAACAAGTGAGAGTCATGAGATGATTACTCCATAACAGGGGCACCACAAAATGATGACACTAATAATTTATTGTTTGGTTCTTAATGACGATGGCGTAACTTTAACAACAATATCTGTTATTGATGGTGCATTCTGACAAACGATTATACTAGGAACAGAATGTTGACCTAGTGCCTGTTCATCTTTTGGCATTGGCTGATTACTGAAGCATTGCTTACTTAACATGTGCATTTGAATTTCAATTTTAAATAAGACACAATTAGAATAAGTAGTTCCAACCAAAACCCAACAGTAGTTATCTCTGGGTTCTGTTGTCACGTAATTTTAGTAGTGCTTAAAAAATAAAAACAAAACACTCAATTTCTAACAGATGTTTATTTCTACTCTTTTGTTAGAATAGGTTCCTTTAAAATTGAGAAGGTTGGAGAACCTATTGCTGAAATAATGAGAAAACAGCATTGTGCGGTGATGTTTCAGGAGGACGATTTCTTCCGAAATGCTGTTTCACTAATCCTTGGGGAAATTTGGCTGTGAGCATGCAATTATTACATTTTTATCCACAGAATGGGCTAAAGTTGGCACCATATCCCTCATGGTTGCCAAAGGCAACACATTGATTTAATTTGTGCCCCTGTGGCAGATACTTTTGAGTAATCTTAGTGATTTTTTTTTTTTTTNACTTAGAACTGAGTCCCCACTGCAGACCAGTTAAACCAGAATCTGATGGGATTGGGCTGAAGATACTGGCATTTGGTAAGATGCACCCGCCCCGGGTGATGGCGTGTGCATGCAGGCCTGAGAATCACTGTTTCTTGCCACTGCTGCCCCCATTTCTCCCTTTTAATGACCAGCCCTAATTCAGCTTGAGAGGGGTTAGTGAGTCCGAATAATGTTAGAGTACAATACTTGTGGCCATTTTTTATTTTATTTTTTTTAATTTTTAATGAAAATTTTGTGTGCATCCTAATTTTTATACTAGCTCACACTAGACTGTCTTGGGGCCCAGATCTCCACATCTGTCTCATTGATGTGATAGCTTAACATCAGTTAAATATGGTGAAGTTAAAATATATGACCAAGAGGTCTATATTTGAATTCTGTTTGAATTTTTAAAGATATTCAAATTGTGGAGTAATATCTCCAGCAATTTTTAAAAAAGATGCGTGTATGTTTGAACAGTCAAGCACACAAGGAAAAAACCTGAAGAGAGATAAAGCTATTAAATGATTGAGATTTTTTTTCTAGGCATATTTGCATTACAATTTTTCTATAGTGAGCGTGTGTTTCTTCCATATTTTAATAAAAACAATCTTGAAAATATACCCAAGACAAAGTAGGGGGTGTGTGAATATGTGTGTTATTTTTAGCTCTTGAGGCTAAACTATTCTGAGTATTGAGAATAGTACCATACTGAGAGTGAGTTAATAGCAAGGCTTGGCACACAAAAGCTAGGATTTGGATCCTTGTTATTTTTGTTTTTGCTTATTATAGCTAAGCTAAACTTGTCTCATCTGGTGGTTGGCATTTTGCTTTGTTGAACAAGTGAGAGTCATGAGATGATTACTCCATAACAGGGGCACCACAAAATGATGACACTAATAATTTATTGTTTGGTTCTTAATGACGATGGCGTAACTTTAACAACAATATCTGTTATTGATGGTGCATTCTGACAAACGATTATACTAGGAACAGAATGTTGACCTAGTGCCTGTTCATCTTTTGGCATTGGCTGATTACTGAAGCATTGCTTACTTAACATGTGCATTTGAATTTCAATTTTAAATAAGACACAATTAGAATAAGTAGTTCCAACCAAAACCTAACAGTAGTTATCTCTGGGTTCTGTTGTCACGTAATTTTAGTAGTGCTTAAAAAAGAAAAACAAAACACTCAATTTCTAACAGATGTTTATTTCTACTCTTTTGTTAGAATAGGTTCCTTTAAAATTGAGAAGGTTGGAGAACCTATTGCTGAAATAATGAGAAAACAGCATTGTGCGGTGATGTTTCAGGAGGACGATTTCTTCCGAAATGCTGTTTCACTAATCCTTGGGGAAATTTGGCTGTGAGCATGCAATTATTACATTTTTATCCACAGAATGGGCTAAAGTTGGCACCATATCCCTCATGGTTGCCAAAGGCAACACATTGATTTAATTTGTGCCCCTGTGGCAGATACTTTTGAGTAATCTTAGTGATTTTTTTTTTTTTTTAAATGCTACGGCCTCCTACCTTTTGCCACTCACCGCTCTTTCTGGCTGAGTCCTGAGGCATCTTATGTTGGTTGGGGAGAGCGGGACGATCGAAGGCCCAGATGGGTGTCCGAGGTGGCCACTCTGGTGTCCCTGGCAGGGGTGGAGGTTGGGCGGTGCAGGTGGGAGTGCCGCCTGGGGCTGGCCTGTGGGGGTGGCCAGCCCTCCTACAGATGGGCAGAGGCAGAACACCCCTTAATTAGGCATGTTGAACCATGCCCTGGAGCCTGGAAAATGTACCCCAAGAGAACTGCATTTGGGGAATTTTGAACTTTTTTGGAGTAGAACTGTGATTTTTAAAAATACTTGTTTAAAAAAAGTTTTATTGAAATATAGTTGGTTTACAGTGTTGTTAATTTCTGCGTACAACATAGTGACTCAGTTATTTATATGTGAAGTGTTAGTCACCCAGTCATGTCTGACTCTGCAACCCTGTGGACTGTAGCCTGCCAGGCTCCTCTGTCCAAGAATTCTTCAGGTTAGAATACTGGAGTGGGTTGCCATGCCCTTCTCCATGGGATCTTCCTGACCCAGGAATCGAACCCAGGTTTCATGCATTGCAGGTGGATTCTTTACTGTCTGAGCTACTGGGAAAGCGCTCCCCCTCACCCCCCGCCCCGCGCCCATACACAAGCTTCACACATACGCCCCGCTNCCGCCCCACCTTGGCAGCCACAGGTCTGTTGTCTATGCCCTGAATTATGATTCTTGAATTACCTCTGCTGTTCTATTTCCTGTTTGTGCCTCTGATATTTTTAATTTAGATGTGGACACCTCTTCTCCTAGGTTTGGGGTCACAGAGGCAGAAGGGGAGAGCTGGCCGACGTCGTTGCTGGCCGATGGGGTGGCCATGTCACACTGGTGCACATTACTTAAGGGCTTTGGCATGGGCGTACTTTTCTCAATAGTGCTTATATATGTTTGCCAAAGCCATTTTTGTGTAATAGGCTTTTGTTTTATAAGTACACTCTTAACCAGAAAGAGGGAGGAAAAATAGATTCTTACATTCATTGTATATGGAAATGGCTTCTTTTTTTTTTTTTTTTTTAAATGCAGAGTGGACGCAAATATCTACCAGGTATCTTCGAGAGCAGTTGGCCAAGATTTCCGACTTCTACCACCTGGCTTCCAGCGCGGGTGATGGCCCTGTCCCTGTGCCACCCGACGTGGAGCAGGCCATGAGGCAGTGGGAGTACAACGAAAAGTTGGCATTCCACATGTTCCAGGTAAGCTTCCTACGAAACTCGAGACTAAGAGCACGTTCCTTACACTTTAGTTTTGGGGGGGCGTTACATTATATCATCATCATATGAGCTAGTGCATTCAAAGAAAGCCATCCAGCAGAACTCTGAATTTGTATTAAAGGTAACACCTTTGCCCTAAGATGACAGCTTCCTATTATACGTATTGATCGCCGACATTCAGTGATGTTATCTCTTTTAATGCCATTAATTGGCCTATAATGGCACTATTAAATGTAATCCTCCCAAACCATTTAACTTTACAGAAATTGGAGATATTTATTTGAATTCTTTTATGCTGATGCTTCCTATCTTATAGTAGATTTTCTTTAGAGCTTAGTTATTCTGAAAGGTCATCTTAATTTTGTTTGGCTGCAGATTAAAATATGGTTGAGAGGATGGGTAAGACATTGAGGACTGATTAAAACTCCCATCCTGAGACGCTGGTGTACAGCATACTGACCGGAAGGTGGCCTTGTGCTGTTATTTTCCTGTCTTTGCTCTTGGTGAGAAGGAAGGACAAATGTATTCAGCTGAAGTTGTATTATCAGGATAGACTTTCACGACCTGTTATTGTGATGAGGTGGGTGGGTAGAAAGGATGTGTGGTTTCTAAATTTCTACCCTTAGAACTTTAATTATAATTTCCAGGTGGTAAGCAACTTTTTCTAAGAGCTCAAAGTAGGAAACAGCCTGGTCCTTTAGGAGTTAGCTTTGTTAGTTTTAAATCAGTAAAAAAAAAATGCTTACAAATCCTAGTTTCTTTTAGCAGAGGACTCCTTCCGTGCCTGCTCTGAGCTTTTATTGAGCTGAGGATTTAGCCTGCCTCTTTGAAAAGGTGTCTCTAAGCATGCTTAGTATTTTTGAATGATTATTCTTTAGGAACATGGAAATCAGTATCTCCTTTATAGCAAGCAGTTAGGTTCTAAACAGATGAATCTAACTTTAATGTTAACATTTAAAAGTTCATTATATTTTAATTCATTGTAATCTGAAATATGAAACTGACCGGAGTGTAAGTGTGTACAGACATTCGTGTGCATAAATAAGGGTACGGGTGCATAACAAAAACATCTTGAGGATGAACATTATGTCATCCTTGGAAGTCATGCTTATGAAGATTCTCTTTTTTTGAACCTTGCATTCACCATCTCTTAATCCTTAGTGCAAAGTTCCATTTTATTTATTTCTTTAACATGAAGTTTACTTTATTGGTCTGATAATTTTAAATTGCACTTTTTCCTGTAGCTAAACTGATAGCTGAAACATTTAAAAAATTAGAAATCAGCAATAAGGGGAATCCTCTGGTGGTCCAGTGGATAGGACTCCCTGCTTCCACTGCCAGGACATGAGTTTGATCCCTGGTTGGGGAACTAAGATCCCTTGGTGCAGACAAGAATTATATATATGTATATATATATATGTGAAGACAATAGATGAAAACGTTAACAGTGGTTATTTTAAGGGGAGCTATACCAACCCTGTGGAACATTTTGGAAATTTGTGGGCATGTTGTTTTTAGTGTAGTTACGTCAGAAGTTTATATGTCATTTTATTATAAATTCCTTTCATTTCTTATAGGCCATTATATTGATTTTTAAAGTTATATTTTATAACTGGGTTATGGTATCTGAAACTCCTTTTAGGATAGCAAAAGAGGCTACCAGAGGGCCTTGGCTCTGATGAGGTTTTCAGCCTCTTTTGGAGATGATGGTATGATAGGTGCTTTGTTCTTTGTAATGATCAACGTTGGTCAAGTTTCCTCCTGTGAGTATGAGTTCATCAGTTCAGTTCAGTCGCTTAGTCGTGTCCGACTCTTTTCTACCCATGGACTGCAGCACGCCAGTGTACTATGAGCTCTTAGTACACTGAAATCTAGCCAGGTGCTTGACATGCCCTGGGAATCTGGGCATTCCAAATTTTCCTTCTTGTAGGAATTAATTTTTATCAATGTAGAATGAGGCAGGTATGCAGAAGCAACCCCAAAAAACCTCCAAGCCAACTGTGCAAAATAACACCAGTTAGTTTTTTTCTTTAGAATTTCAACTTTCATCAGTGAGACTGCTTTGCAACAAGGAAAACAATAGTAAAATTATACTTACACATAAAGATAAGAGTGTTGTTCTTTTTTTTTTTTAATTTTAGTTGGTTTTGCTTAAACATTATCAGTGTAATTTTTCTTTGTTCATTTAAGGAAGGAATGCTGGAAAAGCACGAATATTTGACATGGATCTTGGATGTGTTAGAAAAGATCAGACCAATGGATGATGATCTTCTTAAACTCTTATTACCACTAATGCTGCAGGTATAGTACATATAATCATGAGCCAATTGATTTTATGGGCAAGGAATGAATCTCGTAAGAATGAAGAGGTAAGTAGAGGTGGCTTTTTTGAAATGGAAGGAGGAAAGATCTTAATGTGACAACACTCGAAGTGATAAGAGGCTTTCGTGTAAGTTGTAAAGGTCACTTGTACTAGCCATGTGTCCCTCTCAAGTATTCTCACTCACGTGAATTTCCCTCGTCCCTGAGCTGAGCAAACAGCTCTTTAAATACTGTCTCCTTCACTTAGATCTCTGTGAAAACAAAACCCATTATCTCTGTTTAGGGATATAGAGGATCTTCTACATTCTTTTAATATTCTTGGAGCCCCTGGGGGTGGGAACATCGTATTTTCACGATTTTCCTAAGGTGTGTTAAAATTCAGGCTGTCTGGATGAAATTTATTTAAAGAAAAATTCCTGGAAAAGTAATGCATATATTTGACAATTCAGGCAATACAGAAGAGTGTCCAGTGGAAAGTAGCCAGCCTCTTCCAGAGACCACGCCATACTGGTGATCTGTGTCTTCCCCGAGACGTCGGTACCTCTGCTGCCTGCTCTAGTAGCTGCTAGCCAGCCATGACTCATGAACCCTTGAAATGTGACAAGTTCACATTGTCATGTGCTCTTTGTTTAAAGTGCCCACCAGGCTTCAGGCCTGGTATGGAAAAAGGGGTATATAATATCTCGTTAATACTTTTGTGTTGATAACATGTTGAAATGATAGCACTTTAGATTTAGGTATAGTGGGCCAAATAAAACACATCTTTCTTTTAATTTTATCTGTGTGTGTGTGTGTTTTGCCACCCAATGGATACTGGAAAATTTAAAATTACATGTGTGTCTTCCATTATATTTCTCTTGGACAGCACTGGTCTGTATTAGTACTTCTGAAAGCCTTTGTTTTTGTTTGTAATGATGAGAAGCCTATATTATAATGGTCATCTCACCGAGTAGCCTGAGACGTGACTGAAGGCTGGTGTCCTTGTGTTCCTCAGTATTCAGATGAGTTTGTCCAGTCGGCCTACCTGTCCCGTCGTCTCGCCTATTTCTGTGCTCGGCGTCTGGCGTTGCTGCTGAGTGACAGCCCCAGCCTCCTTGCCGCCCACTCGCCCCATGTGATAATAGGCCCAAACAGCTCGAGCATCGGGGCCCCCAGCCCCGGGCCCCCTGGCCCTGGCATGAGCCCTGTGCAGCTGGCCTTCTCCGACTTTCTTTCCTGTGCACAGCACGGCCCCCTGGTTTATGGACTTAGCTGTATGTTGCAGGTAAGTCATCGACCCTTCCTGCTTTATGCCCACATTCTATGCAGCAAATGGTGGACTTGGGGGTGATGCTTCAACTCTCACGTCACAACTCTAGTCTAAATAACTGATAGATGGAAGTTTCCTGTTCTTGTATCCCTGTGTTGGATCACAACGCGAGAGGATTCATTGCTTCTGTCTAGATGGCTATCATAGTTCTTTATTGGGGCTGTTCTATGATTAAAAAATTGTTCAGGGAACCCATGGAATAAGTCAGCTGTGTTACTGTTCTTTGGGGAAGACAGCTTCTCCATGCAGCATTATGTAGCTTCCTCAGTCTGCAGCTTGAGATGGTTGCTTTCTCTCTCTGTTTAAGATCCAGATAGTTTTCTCAGACTCTCTTTAGCTGCCCAGCATCATTGCTTGTGTGGTCCAGGAGGATGTCAGCCACTGGCCCAGTGCTACCAAGAGTGAGATACAGCTCTGTCCTAGACCTGGGAGCTCAAAGATCAGTGTTCAGGTCACATTTCTTGGGCTCCTACTAATGTGTCATGCTCTTTAGTAACGGGCTTTGAGAGTCCATGTGCTGAGATGCGGGAAGGTTGGTGGAGGGATGCTCAGGGGGCTGATTTGAGAAGTGGAACTTTTTGTTCAACCTAGAATTCAGGGAGGTTTTCTGAAGGAAATGGTCTGGTCTAGCACTTATCATATTGGTTTAAAACAAACAAACAAACAAGGTGTAGACTGTTCTTGGCAGAGGGAACAGCGTGGAGAAAGGCCCGGAGGGTTGGTAAGTCATCTTGTGGGCAGACTTGAAACATGTATGAAATGTGTTGGGAGTCAGGGATAGAAGACCCCTTGTGTGCCTTGTAATTAGGAAGTCGTTGGGAGGTTTTATGCAGGGAGTTTTATGGTCAGTGTGTGGCTTGTTAGATTGCTTTGGCCACAGTAGAGGGAAGGTCTTTGGGAGTGGGGAGGGTAGAGGAGAGAGAGACAAGGGAAAAATCAGTTTGGATGAGTGTGTGTAAGTTCAGTTTTGGACTGTCTTATCTCCAGTGGATATCTTCAAGAGATGGTTGCATGTCTGATTCTGAAGACGGGGGCAGACCACAGACCAGGGGTATGGATTTGGGCCACTTAGGGCCACGTGGCTGGTCAAGACCTGGAGAGGGAGCGATATCCTAAAGAGTTAGTAGTGAGGGATGATCTGTGGCCCAGAGGGAACAAGTAGGTAAGAGATAGCAGAGGGGAGGATCCCAGAGGTGACCACGGAAGTTTGGCCAGGCTGGAGAGAGAGGAGTGAGGTGGGAGAGTATTGTTCTAGAAACAAAGACAATGAGGCGATTATGGTCCTACTTCAGTTGCAATGATAACAGGAGCATTTATCGTGTTCTGGGCACTCTTCTGAGATGTAGGCATATTGCATCCTTTAGTTCTCAGAATCATCCTTTGAGAAAGGAGCCAATCTCATTCCTGTAAGAGGAATGATGAGATGGTGGCACAGGTCACACGGCAAGTAAGAGGCGAACCTGGAAATGGCAGCCAGTTGGGACCCAGAGTTCACACTCTGACCCACCGTGCGGGACCGCCTCTGTGGGCACTGCCGGAGGTTTCGAGAGGAGTGAGTAGCGCGCAGTGCCCAGGTGATTGGGGAGGTCTGATAAGGAGGTGACTGAGACTCGCATGGTGCTTGAGATGGTCAGTGAATGACAGTGAGGAGTCATGGTAAGCGTTCCTCATGGTAAGTGAGGAACGCTGGAGATTTGAGAATCATTCCTGTAAAGGGAAGAGAGTTTGGTGCTAGGTGAGTGGAGATTAAAAATTTTTTTTTTTTTGCTTTTTGATGGGCAAGCCTGAACGTATTCCTAAGCTAAGGGTACACTGGTAGAGGGGAGTCCGAGACAAGAGCGGAAGACTCTTGGATGGATTGGTGCCCTGGATACCAGAGGCTTTGGAGTTAACACAGGGAACTACTTCCCCATGGACAGGAGACAAGAAGAGGAAGGCAATGGGGTGTGGACCAGTGAAGACCAGTGCTCCTGCTGGTGGGCTTCAGGGCCTGAGTCGCATATATGCCATCTGGTTTCCATGAAGATGTCTCCTGGGCCTCCGTCTAGTTCTCTAATAATTAATTTTGCATTTTAGAAGAGAAAGACTGCATTCATTCTCTGAGCTGGTGTAGTTGAGTGGCACAAGAGTATATTGGGGAAGACACCTTCTAGAATCATTACCGCCCTGATTGTAACCTCTGCTCTGCCAGGTCGTAGCTTTCACGTTGCGCCTCTGTTTCCCCATATGTGGATGGAGGCTGGGGACAGCTCTTACACTGTTGCTTCCAGGACAGTGTTCAGCACAGAGTGTATGCGTAATTTAATGAGAACTGTAATACTTAATTATAGTATTATAGAACTATAGTACTTAATTTAATGAGAACCTAATCCATAGTTAGGATTGGTGAGTGTAGTGCTTCCAGGCCTGAAATCACCTTGGGCTGCTCGCTCATCTCCTCTGTGGCTTCCATTCCTTTTTGGAACAGTTGGGAAATACCTCTTCCTACTGCTTGGGGTGGTTGTGATGTGTAAGTAAGTTGGTCACAGAAACTGTTTTGTGCAAGCTGACAGAGGGTTGGGGTATCCAAGCTATAACCTGAAGGCCAGGTCCAGCCTATAGGCTAAGAATAGGTGTTATATTCTTTAAACAAAAAGGAAGAGTAGGTAACAGGGACTTTAGGTGGCCTGAAAGCCTTAAAAAACATTTGCTAACTGGCTTTTATAGAAAAAGTGTGTTGCCCGGGCCCTGTCCAGGGTTGCTGCCTGCCTAGCGTTTATGAGGCTACATATCATGCCATTATTTGAGAGGTAAAAAAAATAAAAATCTTTTTAGATTTTACAGCCTTAGAAATTACATATTTTAATTGCATGAAAAACATTGTTTCAGGAGACAATTTTAAAATTTATTGCATTTTTATTAAATTTCCTAGGTTTCTTGTGCTAGAATTTCACTTATAAATTATAACATTCCTTAATTTCTCAATAGGTGTATTTTTACCTATTCAAATGAATAATTCTGTCATAATATTTTTTTGTCTCACCATTTGAAAAGTTGAGACTGGGGTAAGAGAAGACGTTTATGTTTTAAGCTCACTCGTTGGAAACTGTAATTTATGACTTTTTTTTTAAGCTCTTAAGCTTTTGTGATACTTTTTTTCCTTCCTCTAAACATCTGAATTGTACCACTTTATTTCCAGACTGTTACTCTCTGTTGCCCAAGTGCCTTGGTGTGGAATTACTCCACAAACGACAATAAGAGTGCGAACCCCGGCTCGCCCCTGGATCTGCTGCAGGTGGCCCCCTCCAGCCTCCCTATGCCGGGAGGAAACACGGCTTTCAACCAGCAGGTAGACTTGCTGTTATGGTGGTTTGAGGGATGTTTGCAGTCTGGAGCAGCATCATGGCACGGTGGGTCAGGCCTGGTTGCAGCAGCCTTGGGTTCTTAGGGGCCCTCCCGTCTCTGTCTCCATCTCTCTGGGTGCAGAGGGAGGTCCATAGCCTCTGTGAACAGCAGAAGTTCATCACATTGTTCCTTCTGAACATCTTGCTGGGTTGTTCTTGCAGAGACTTCTGTCCCCCTAGACGGTAATTATGGTGGTAGTTCTGATATAAGATCACGACACTCAGAGTTAGTGTTAATATATCAGAGTCTGTGTGTTACTAAAGTCATATACTATACAGCTAGGAGTCTGGGTATTTAGTAACTATTAAATATTTTTATTAGGGCTGGGTTATTTGGTTCAGACTGAAGAAACTTGAACCACAGGACTGGGACAAATATTTAACATAAAAGCTCTGTTTTTTTCCTTTTAAACCAAGCAGTTTTCTTAATAAAACGTGGTTAGTTGCTTTCAGACGTAGGATAGTGGCTCTAAGATGATGTTTTAGAACTCTGACCTTTCTCTATGATATGCTGAAATTGTTTCACTTGTAAAGATTTTTTGGGTAAGCGTTTATTTTTGTGAGCATTTAGCATTGAACACTGGCATAGAGTCAGCACTTGTAAATTTTAAAGTGCGCTTCTTGGGCAGCCATCTGCATTTCCTACAATGCAGTCAAGACTGTGGTTCACTGTGGGATGCTTTGCTTGCGTGGAAAAACCTGACATGATTTAGACATCTGCTGCGGCTTTCTAAGCAGAAGTTAACTAGAAGTGATTATCTTTCAGGTTCGGGCAAGGATTTATGAGGTAGAACAGCAGATAAAGCAAAGAGGCCGTGCAGTGGAAGTTCGGTGGTCTTTTGACAAGTGCCAGGAGTCCACAGCAGGTACAGGACCCAGCAGAAGCAGTGGTGCTTGGGGATGCTGGGCTTCATGCCGTGTGTCTGATTCTTGCTACTCAGTCCTCTGTGTGAACAAGGACGCTTTTGGGCAGCGTTCCCTCCTGAGTTTTGGGGACGTTCTTCGGTCTGTGCCCTTTAGATCTGGGCTGTCTAGAATGTCAGGTTTGATTTTGTTGGCCATTCTTTTATGCTGAGAATAATAATGTCTTAAAATTCCTTTTGTCCCACCTGATGATGATTTTGTAGCCTGCTGCTCTGGCTTTATTTGGCCTTTCTTAACTACTTGCTTGCTTTCTGCATCTAGGGGTGACCATTAGTCGGGTTTTGCACACGTTGGAGGTATTGGATCGACACTGTTTTGACCGAACTGATTCCAGCAATTCAATGGAGACCCTTTATCATAAGATTTTCTGGGCAAACCAAAACAAAGACAACCAAGAGGTAGTTAATATTTTTTTCTTCTTTTCACCTTTAATTTTCTTAGCATATTTTCTTCTTTTTTATTCAGTTAATTCTGGCAATTAACTGAATTACACTTTTCTATGAAGTGTAATATCTTGTAAGATATCTGCACCCTGATATCATTCTTTTGGACTAAAATTCCCTACCACTACTAAAATGAAATGTCCATTGGCCTGGTCTAAGTATATTGGTTGGGAAGATTTTTTCTTAGCCCTTTTATCATCACACTTACCATTTTGGTGTTAGTGGAATATCCTTTATCTGATTGTACTTGATATAATGGTTTGGCTTTGATTTAGGGGGAATGTGTTTGGCATATCAGAGAGCAGTGAATTAATTAATATTAATTAATGCTTGTGGTCATGGTCTTTGAAAAATCTGTAGACAGTTATTTAGACGGGATTCAGAAGCAGAACCAAAAGAGAAAATTATATATATATATTCTCCATTTAAAGTTATTACAAAATAATGGCTGTGTTTCCCTGTGCTCTATACGAATGAGCACTGTAGTTGACTGATCTTTGATTTTCATACTTGGCTTTGAGGCTGCGTAGGTGGGAAGAAGGGGGTAAAACCAGAAACTTTTCCTTATCCTGCCTTTATGTTAACGTTTATCCTACATGTGATGTGAATTTGTTCCAGGTTACTCTCTTTATACCTTCCCAGGTGGCTCAGTGGTAAAGAATCTGCCTGCCAGTGCAGGAAACACAGGAGACACGGGTTCAGCCCCTGGGTTGGGACGATCCCTTGGAGAAGGAGATAGCAGCCCACTCCAGTATTCTTGCCTGGAGAATTCCATGGACAGAGGAGCCTGGAGGGCGACACTCCATGGGGTTGCAGAGTGTCAGATACAGCCCAGCACACAAAATGCCCCACCATTCTTTTCTTTTTTTTTAAGTAATTTGCAAGTCGGCGCCTTGCTGCTCAAAAATAAGGTTCTCGACCGTGATGCCACGTCAGGATGTTGGGAGTGAGGTTTAGAGCAGGTGTGTTTTCTGATTCATTGTGAGAGAGTCTCGGTAGAAACACCTCAGTATTTCTGTAGTGCACGTTGATGGTACATCTACCTAATTCTGCCTGCTGATGCAGGTTAGAGTATTGATGTCTTCTTTTGGTGTGGTGACCTGAAAGTCTCTCTCTTTGTAATAAAAAGTTTTTTTTTTTAAATTATTTTAAGATAAAAGGCTTTAAGAGTACTAAGATTTTTTACTACACATGCATGCATGCGTGCTAAGTCCCTTCAGTCGTGTCTGACTCTTGGTGACCCTGTGGATTGTAGCCCGCCAGACTCCTCTGTCCATGGGATCCTCCAGGCAAGAGGGCTGGAGCTGGTTGCCATGTCCTTCTCCAGGGGACCTTCCCCATCCAGGGGTTGAACTTGCTTCTCTTACGTCTCCTGCACCGTCAGGCGGATTCTTTACCACCAGCGCTACTTTTTAATACACAGAGGTGAGCTATTTGCAAGGACAGTAGGGACACCCGGCATTCAGGGTGTCCTTTTAGATTTGCTAAGCTTCCTGCACTAAGTGTGGAGTTAAGACGGTACGGTTCCTTGGAGGGAATTTTACCAAATCCTCCAGAGCCACTTCAGTTTTGTGGTTGGCCTGACATTTAACTTGCTAATGAATGAACTGACCCACTGCAGGATTATATGCCTCATTCACCCAACCAAGCCAGCCTCTCAGGGAGAAAATATTGAGTGTCTTCTCAAGAACAGAAATGAGGTCTGATGTTTTTGGGTGGTCACACTGTACTGTCTCACACACAGTTGCCTCCATAGTGGGTCGTTGAGATGAGCTATTGTGATAGGGGTGTGTGTGAGAAGAAATTACTAGAACTTCTATTTAGATAACATTTAAAAAGACTTTACACTGTAAGCAACTCTGGTCTAAGTTTTGTAACGAACATGTAAAAATTATAAATATGTGTATATTGCAAGCATTTACTAAAAAAGCAAGACAAAACAAAACCCAGCTGAGCTGAGTGGCTGTGTGAGAATTGTTTGGAGGTCGCTGCTCTAAGCTCTTGAAAAGGAGTGACCGTTCCTGATCGGCTGTGGGGAAGTGTGTGCCACTAGAGGGCGCCATATGCCTGGGGCTGTGCTGGAGTCACAGACTGTTGGAAGGAACGTCTGTGCTACGCATTCAAGAGGGATAATATTGAATGTTGACTCAACTCCAGAAAAATTTGATGTGTGAGTGGTTGCTTTGTGGTTACTGAGCTGTTTTATGAGTAAGACGAAAACTGCATTTAAATCCGTGATTCAGATTGGTCACCTTTTCTTAATAATCTATCAGAAAGAGTTAACTGGACAGATCCTTCTGAAATATTTATAACAAGAATTTTTACAATATGACTTTGGCATCTGTTTGTGTGTGTATATCAAGGTATGTGTGTGTATGCATGTAGACAACAGCGGTTCATCTCTGTGTTTCCTCTTCACTAGCATTTACTGTTTTCTTGACTACTGAATTTTATTTATTTCTGAAATTCATGTGTGAGCTGCAGAGCTGTCTTGACCCCTGATCCGCTATGTGACTTTGAGCAAGTTGCTAACAGGCAAGTTGCTTGTGCCTTAATGCCCTTTCTTGCCTTGGCTAGAATACTTCCTTGCTCTGTCTGTTTCTGAGAAGACATGAGCATTTTGCCTTAAAAAGTTGTTACTGTTTACACTAATAACATAGTCATTGTCAGTATTGTATTGGAAGAACCAATGTGATAAAGCTATAATTCTCTGATTAGTGGTACTTCTGTACAGTGGTGTGGTTAGGATTCAGAAACGCAGCTCACTTCTTTAAAATACACTTCCCCTTTGTTGCTTTCATAATTTGTTTTAGGACTTAGACGACATGATAGGCGACAGGACAGCTGAGCCACCTCTGCAGTCGCAGCCAGGCTGAGGTTCGCTCTTGTCCAAGTCGTGCGTAGGTAGGGGTGTCTTGGCCCCAGACTGCAGAGCCACTTCCCCACATCTCTTTGGGAAACTTGAAGTTTACCCCATGGATTCTCTTTTCTCTGGAACTGCTGATAGGGGAAATTCAGTTCTCTCCCTCTCGTGTTGGGCGGGGTGGGGCGGGGGCAGCTGTCCAGATGACACACGAGTTCTGAGGTTCAGACCTGTGTGTACTCAGTCTTGGTATTCCGTGAAAGTCCGCTGAAAGCAGTAATGCATGGGATGAAGGCATTTGAGGCCTTAGTCCTGCCCCTGTGGTTGAACTGTGGTCACATAACGAGAGGAGGACAGTGTCCCCGGGGGGCTGTGCTGGCCCGTGGAAAGCATCATTCCCTTACACACCCGCTCCCCCCACCGCCCCCCAGTTGCCTTGCTGTCCCAGCCTCTGCTTCCGAGTTAGGGCCTAGGTGAAAACACAGAACCCAGAATCCTTGATGTTTACTCTTCTAGAGTGACGCTGCTTGGCTTTGCATTCAGCGTAGTGTGAGCTTTCGTGGGCTGCCGTGGACAGGGCACTGAGAGGATGGAGCCAAGGTGACCGGGAAAGGGCCGCACTTTTGAGGAGGGCGCCCTTTCTCAGCTTCTGCTTGGTTTTACAGACCCACTGTCGCCTGATCACCCAGCCTTTCAGGAGAACCTGGATGTGAGAATTTGTACGTGAACTCTCCCAATTGTATATCACTCTGCCAGCCAAGCAGGATGTCTTTGTGGCTATGATGCTATTTTATGAGTAAGACGAAAACTACATTTTAAGTCTTTAATTCAGATTGGTCACCTTTTCTGAGTAATAGAAAGAGTCGCTGGACAGATCCTTCTGAAATATTTATGAGAATTTTTTGCAATATGGCTTCGGCATCTGTGTGTGTCGGGGGCCGTGTTGGCTCAGATGCCTGTCACCTTCCAGGCCCTGCTACGTGTTTCATGCAACACTTACTCACATACTTGCCTGTTCAGTGTTTCAGAACCATTTCTGCTCTGCCTTCTGGATGCAGAGAAGACTAATAACCACACGAGGAAGTTGCCATAGGGGCTGTGGGGACCTCCTGAGGATTCCAAGCCCTGACACGAGACTCACAGGCAGGAGTCACAGTCCTGACCTTACCCCTGAGCAGCAGGGTGGGAGGGTCCGCCTCCCCCTCCCAGGGCCCCCAGATCACTTCCTTTCATGTGACCTCTCCCCTGGTTTGTGCTGGGTGTGGCGGGGGGTTGGGGGCGGGGGGCTNGGGGGGTTGGGGGCGGGGGGCGGGTGGTGCGGGAAGCAGCTGTGTCTCCGGGTGCCCTGAGGACGTGGATAGAAGGGAAAGTCAAAAGGAGGCAGGAAGAGCGGCCTTTCACTTCTCTATCTGGGACTGGAGGAAGCTGCCTCTCCCCTAAGTAATGCGAAGGCCGGACCGCACTGGTTGGTGGATGCACGTTCCTCTTCTCTGCTGTTAAATCCAAACGGATATATTTAGTGTTTGTGTTTATTTTCTATCCAGGCTGTTCACAGAGCTCTCCCTGGGCAGGTGTGATGAGTTTACACGGGTTTTTTGAACGGAGAGTCCAGAGCAGACTTTCCTTCAGCTCTGATCGGCCAGTCCGGCTCCGCATCAGTGTGGCTGCAGGACTCTGCCCACATGGTCACAAGGCCAAAGCCTGTGTCTGTTCTGTCCCAGCTGTGCTTGTTCCGTGTCTCCTCCTGCAAGTGCGGGGCTCTGCAGGCCCAGGGCAGCATTCCTGCTGCTCAGCAGCGTATCATCAGCCTTGAGCACCGCGCTGGGGCCCGGCAAGCCCTTGGGAGACATTTGCTGAGTCGGTGCTTGTAAAAAAGCTGCTAGACCATGAACTGGAAGCAGCCACCCCTCTGAAGGCTTTGGCTTAGGTGGGAGGGTGTGAGGGCACCCGAGATCTATGTACTCTGTCAGGTTTGCCAGGGATTCAGGCACGAGGTTATGCAGAGGTGCAGGTGCAGGGTGCAGACAGGACAGCTCTCCACCGGCGAGGCAGAGGCAGAGGGTCAGTGCGTGTCCTTGGTGGTGTCGCAGACAGTTCACCTACCTTGATGAGTCTCAGTTCTTTGTTTGTGAAATGGGTATTCTGTCTACTGATGATGGGAAAATTGCACAGAACTGTATGGATGAAACATTTCAATATTTTATAGCTGGTAGACAGGTACTCAATAAATGCCAGCTGCTGTCCTGACCGATGGGTTTAGGGAGGCAGTGAAAGACTCCAGAGAGATGGAAGCAGTGTGATTCCTTGGGACCTCTAGGTGTGCATGCATGCACGCGCACACACATGCACTCTTCTACCCATCTCATGCATGCACACACACTCACTCATCTCTCACACACATGCACCACACACACACACACACACACACACTTTTCTACCCATCTCTCACACACACACCCCTCTACCCATCTCACATGCGCGCACACACCCCTTTACCCATCTCATGCGCCCACACACACCCCTCTCTACCCATCTCATGCATGCACACACATAACCCTCTGCCCATCTCTCACACACACACACCCCTCTAACCATCTTATGCACACTTGCACACACACACCTACACACCCACACACCTCTGCCCATCTTACAGTCCACCAGTCCATAAAGCACAGCCTAGACCTGTCCGCCTTTTTCATGCCCTTGGATTCTCACAGAGGCTTTACCCTCTGTAGGGAAGCAGTTGGACAGAATCCGTTCTCCTCCCTAGACACTGTGTCTGAGTATCGTGTTATGAGAGAGGTCATGCTCATTTCAGTGCTTTAGATTGTTTTTTTTTAAAAATGTTGTTGAAGAAAAAGTCGTCACCTTTTAAAGACCAGGGATCAAGGCTTTCGTGTGCAACTTACTTGCTCACTTGTATCTTACTCTGCGACTCGATGGACTTTGTGTAGCCAAGCGGGCTCCTCGGTCTATGGGATTCTCCAGGCAAGAATTCTAGGGTGGATTGTCATTTCCTTCTCCAGGGGATCTTCCTGACACAGGGATCTCCTTCACTGGCAGGTAGATTCTTTACCACTGTACCACCTGGGAGCCCTGGACTCAAGATAAAGAGGTCAAATGAGGCAAAAGTCAAGCAAACTAGGAAAATACCACACGTCTGGCTCCCATTAAGGTGCCCAGTGCTGAGCTGTTAGGACGCTTGTCAGTGCTGCTCATGGCCCAACCAGAGCTTGTTGAGCCTCAGAAGTCAGCCATCTTCCTACTGGATGCCCAATGGAAGCATTGCTAATGTTTTACAGCTGCCGTTTTCTTCTTCCTTAAACTAAATCTATTAGGTAGCGGGCATAACATACATAGGGGAGAAAGTGGTGTGTCCAGACACGTGGACTTTGCTGTTACTGAATCCATTTAGACTGGAGTGGGCCTCTCAGTTTTTCTTTTTTCTTCAAACTTTTCTTGAATACTTTTTTGGCACTAGGCACCACTGTAAGAAAATTTCCCTGGCCAGTGAGACACCTGTTAAAAAACTGTTCGTTTGTTTTTTAATTTTCTGCTTCACGGATGCAGGAACCAGAGCTTAAGAGGATGAGTAAATAGTCTAAGCTTGCACCAGACTCACTGGTGGGGAAACAGGGATTGGAGCCCTAAATGGTTCCGAACAGCCTTCTTACCTAGCACGTTCTGTTTCTTGTGCTGTTTCTCTTTCTTTCTTAAAAAAATTTTTGGTAGATATGTTCATGTTCATTTGTGTTGTATATTTTTTTAATTGTTTATTTTTTGGACGTGCTGGGTCCTTGCTGCTGCATGCAGGCTTTCTCTAGTTGTGGCAAGCAGGCTTCTTATTGCAGTGGCCTCTCTCGTTGCAGAGGACAGGCTCTAGGGTGTGCGGGCTTTTGTAGTTGCGGCTTGCAGGCTCAGTAGCTGTGGTGCCCGGGCTTAGTTGCTCTGCAGCATGTGGAATCTTCCCAAACCAGGATTTGAACCTATGTCCCCTGCATTGGCAGGTGGCCTCCCAACCACTGGACCACCAAGAAAATTTGAGAGTTACTTCTTTTAAAAAACCCATTTGATTTCATGTAACTGTAGCTGAACACACATGTGTCAGATGTAATTTTGGGGAAAGGAGGGGAAAACTTTTGTAATTATCATAAACGGTTTCCATATTGATATGGGCATATTGGTTTGTGGGAATATCCTCTAACTGATTTTAAAAGCTTGGCCATTTTAATGTAGTATTTACCTTAGACAATCCTCAAGTTGAAAAATTTGGCCTTTGTAGGGTATCACAACTATGAGGCCAGTTCAGATGTGGATGTCAGTCCTAGCTTTGCTATAGAGTAGTTGGATGGCCCCGGCCTGGTTACTGGGCAACCCACTCCAGTATCCTTGCCTGGAGAATCCCATGAACAGAGGAGCCTGGCGGGCCAGAGTCCATGGCGTTGCAGAGAGTTGGACACGACTGACGTGACTCAGCACACAGCCAGTGGTGTCATTCTCTGTGTACACTGGCCTTAGTAACAGACTCCACTTCACATGGTGGCATATGGTGAGCACTTAGTAAATGCCACTTGTTACATTCTTAGCTGGGCAGCTTTGGTTGTCAAGTGAGTTGAACCTAGCACTATGTTTTAGAAATTTACATTTCCCTTCTTATCTGTAGGTTTCTTTCATTCATCATAAGAGGCAAGCAGTAAAGTTTATTGTACCATATGGTGACAACTTTTGGAAATAAGCCTACTGTTTCAATTATTTTCAGTTTGAGAGATGTGGCACTTTTCAAGGACCTGGAGTGATTCACTTTGTGATTCTAATGCATCTCAAATGACTGCTGTTACTGTGTGATTTCATATTTCCCCAAACTGTTTTCTTTAATCATTTTATTATTTAAGTGATGATGATTTAACTGAGGGATAGCAGATGAATTTTTTTTGGAAGAGTACATACTCAGAGCAATTGTTTTAACTATCTTATTTACTGCCTATCTTCTCAGATACTGTTTTTAATTGCTGCTTGAAAGAAAACAAAGGGAAGTCTTTTTTTTTTTTTTTTGCTTTTGTGGTGTGTTTTTTTTTCTTAAATGTCACAGGACCTGACTATCAACATTGAATCTAAGGATGTGAAACCAAGAAAAACTACTTTTTCTGCTCAAAAATCAGCTGTCACAAATATCTTTTGGAAATGTACATATGGAAATGCTCATATAGAGAGTTTTTAAAAAAATGAACACTACTTATATTTAAATAATACATCTTCTGAGTGTGTGGTTAATAATCTTTATATGGTGATTCAGAAATACTACTTGTGACTGTGTACAACAGGCTTATGTTCTGTTAGCAGTTGAGAGCAGTTTTTACCTTATGTAACTCTTGAAATTCATCCAGATCTCCGTACATGTGCCTCAGGTTGCAAACCATGTGACTTGCTAATATCATTATGTATTATTATCATTACGTACTATATTATTTATTGGTGCTGTAATGTGAATTATGTTTTTGTCCAGAGATGACCATTTTGTTTAATGTTGATTAAGAGTGGCTAATTACATTTATAAACATGCCCTTTTAGTCTCAGATTAAAAAGCTATTAAAGAGCTTTATTCAGTATCTGATCTCAAGTGCTTTTTGTTTGCTGTTGCTTACAGTAATGAGTCATTGATTTTTCCTGTCCTTTTTATGGTACTGTTTTATAATGTAGTAAAGAGATTTTTTTGTTTGTTTGTTTTAAAATAGTCTTACCAGGTACCTTGTAATTACTACAGGAAGCCTGCTTCTCAGATGTAGTTGCCAGTTTTTTCCTTTTTTGTTAAAGAATAGACCTGTGGTTAGTTTCTAGAGATTATTAGATTATTGAGTGATTGAATAAGAAATGAATTAAACTTAATCTATTTAGTCTGTGTCCACCCTCTCCTAGGAAAGAAAAAAATGTATCAAGCCCCCTTATGATGAGAATCTCTCTTTGCATTTGGGGTATCTTTATTACAGATGTAGGTAACACCATTAATGATGGTTGCAGCAAAGTTAATACTGATTTTAGTTTGTTTATTTATGGCTGCACTAGGTCCTCATGGCTTTATACCGGCCTTTTCTCGTTTTGACGAGCAGGGGCTGTTCTCTCGTTGGGGTGTGTGAGCTTCTCATTGTGGTGGCTCCTCTTGTGGCAGAACTTGGACTCTAGGGTTCTCTGGACCTCAGTAGTTGCAGTACATGGGTTTAGTTGCCCTGTGGCATGTGGGACTAGGGATCTAACCTGTGTCCCTTACGTTGACAGGTGGATTCTTAACCACTAGACCGCCAGGGAGTTCCTAAATTTTAGTGTTTTGCCCCTAGGAGTGGGTCCATGCTTATGAGGCCAGACGGACAATGCTCTGAGTTGAAGGATCTTGTTGTTCAGCTGCTAAGTCATGTTTGAGTCTTTGTGACCCCATGGACTGCAACATGCCAGGATTCCCTGTCCTTCACCATCTCCCAGAGTTTGCTCAGACTCATGTCCATTTGATTCAGTGATGCTGTCTAACCATCTCATCCTCTGTGGTCCCCTTCTTCTGCTGCCCTCAATCTTTCCCAGCATCACAGTCTTCCAATGAATTAGCTCTTTGCATCAGATTGGAGCTTCAGCATCAGTCCTTTCAATGAATATTCAGAATTGATTTCCTTAAGGACTGACAGATTTGATCTCCTTGCTGTCCAGGGGACTCGCGAGACTCTTCTTTAGCACCACAATTTGAAAGCATCAGTGCATCAGCTCTTTGGTGCTCAGCCTTCTTTATGGTCCAACTGTACATGACTACTGGAAAAACCATAGCTTTGACTATACAGACGTTTGTTGGCAAAGTATTGTCTCTGCTTTTTAATTATCTGTCTAGGTTTGTCATAGCTTTTCTTCCAAGGAATAGCTGTCATTTAATTTCATGACTGCAGTCACTGTCCGTAGTGATTTCGGAGACCAAGAAAATAAAATCTGTCA
This sequence comes from Oreotragus oreotragus, assembly GCA_006410675.1. NCBI lineage: Eukaryota > Metazoa > Chordata > Mammalia > Artiodactyla > Bovidae > Oreotragus > Oreotragus oreotragus. The sequence continues at coordinate 13,111 of SJYX01023402.1, read as the reverse complement.
CTGTTTCCACTTTTTATCCATCTATTTGCCATGAAGTGATGGGACCAGATGCCATGATCTTCGTCTTTGGAATGTTGAGCTTTAAGCCAGCTTTTCACTCTCCTCTTTCACCCTCATTAAGAGGCTCTTTAGTTCCTCTTCACTTTCTGCCATGAATGGTATCCTCTGCATACCTTAGGCTATTGATATTTCTCCCAGCAATCTTAATTCCAGCTTGTGCTTCATCCAGCTTGGCATTTTGCATGATGTACTCTGCATATAAGTTAAATAAGAAGGGTGACAACATATGGCCTTGACATACTCCTTTTCCAATTTTGAACCAGTCTATTGTTCCATGTCTCGTTCTAACTGTTGCTTCTTGACCTGCATACAGGTTTCTCAGGAGGCAGGTAAAATGGTCTGGTAGTGCCATCTCTTTTTTAATGAATTTTCCACAGGTTGTTGTGATTCACACAGTCAAAGGCTTTAGCGTAGTTAATAAAATAGAAATAGATGTTTTTCTGGAATTCTCTTGCTTTCTGTATGATCCAGTGCATGTTGGCAGTTTGAGCCCTAGTTTTTCTGCCTTTTGTAAATCTAGCTTGTACATCTGGAATTTCTCGGTTTATGTACTATCGAAGCCTGGCTTGGAGAATTTTGAGCATTACTTTGCTAGCATGTGAAATGAGCAAAATTGTACAGTAGTTTGAACAGTCTTTGTTATTGTCTTTCGTTTGGATTGGAATGAAAACTGACCTTTTCCCATCCTGTGGCCACTGTGGAGTTTTCCAAATTTGCTGACATACTGAGTGCAGCACTTTTAACAGCAGCGTCTTTTAGAATTTGGAATAGCTCAGCTAGAATTCTATCACCTCCACTAGCTTTGTTTGTAGTGATGCTTCCTAAGGTCCACTTGACTTCACACTCCAGGATGTCTGGCTCTAGNTCCAAATTTGCTGACATACTGAGTGCAGCACTTTTAACAGCAGCGTCTTTTAGAATTTGGAATAGCTCAGCTAGAATTCTATCACCTCCACTAGCTTTGTTTGTAGTGATGCTTCCTAAGGTCCACTTGACTTCACACTCCAGGATGTCTGGCTCTAGGTGAGTGAGCACACCATTGTGGTTATCTGGGTCGTTAAGACCTTTCTTGTATACTTCTTCTTTGTATACTTGCCGTCTGTTTTTAATCTCTTCTGCTTCTGTGACGTCCTTATCCATTTCTGTTCTTTAGTGTGCCCGTCCTTACATGAAATATTCCCTTGGTATCTCCAGTCTTCTTGAAGCGATCTCTAGTCTTTCCCATTTTATTGTTTTCCTTTATTTCTTTGCAAATGTTCACGTGAGAAGGTTTTTTTTTATTTCTCCTTGCTCTTCTCTGGAACTCTGCATTCAGCTGGGTAAGGATCTTACTGATTTTGGAATTTTGGGTCAATGCTCTCTCATTTGTTTTCTTTATGGAAGTTATTTATTCTTGTGGTTTCTATACAGATAATACATGAAGACATTCTTGTTATCAAGAAGTCCCTTTCAGCCCACAGCTCGGATTTGTCTCCCACTCTTCTGCCCTGAATGGGGGCATTTTGGCATGTGTCCCGACTGTGGAGACAGATAGCTTAGATTTGGCTCTTAGGTCGGTGATCTATTAATAGCATCTTTAAGACATTTAATAAGTTACTTAACCTTTGGCCTTGGTTTACTCAACAATCATAGGGTCGTTGTGAAAGTATCAGAGCAGAGCAGACTGTATAACAAATACTCATTACATACAGAAGCTGAAACAACAGTGTGTGTTGGTGCATATCTTTTGGATACTTTGCTTTATATTTATGTATTTGTATATGAGCACTTAACTACAGTAGGTTCAGTTCAGTTCAGTCGCTCAGTCATGTCCGACTCTTTGCGACCCCATGAATCGCATCACGCCAGGCCTCCCTGTCCATCACCAACTCTCGGAGTTCACTCAGACTCGCGTCCATCGAGTCGGTGATGCCATCCAGCCATCTCATTCTCTGTCGTCCCCTTCTCCTCCTGCCCCCAGTCCCTCCCAGCATCAGAGTCTTTTCCAAGGAGTCAACTCCTCGCATGAGGTGGCCAAAGTATTGGAGTTTCAGTTTTAGCATCAGTCCTTCCAATGGAGACCGAACACCCAGGACTGGTCTCCTTTAGGATGGACTGGTTGGATCTCCTTGCAGTGCAAGGGACTCTCAAGAGTCTTCTCCAACACCACAGTTCAGAAGCATCCATTCTTTGGCGCTCAGCTTTCTTTATGGTCCAGCTCTCACATCCGTGCACGGCCACGGGAAAAGCCATAGCCGCCCCTTCTGCGCCGTCACATTCCTTCTCTAACACATGCTAGATGAGATGATTGTACAAGGCAGGGATCTGTCTTTCCCATTTTCAGTATCTACTGCAGCCCCTGGCACACAGTAGATTCTATAGATATTGTTAATCAAACAGCAAAAGCAAGGCAGGCTTCCCTGGCATCTCAGATGGTAAAGAATGCGCCTGCAGTGCAGGAGACCTGGGTTGGAAAGATAACAGGTGGATTCTTTACCACTGAGCCACCAGGAGGGCCCTCTTGACCCCTTAGTTGGGTGCTTTTTCTCTGACTGTAACTTTATGAGACATGGCTCAGTTTCTCCGTGTCTCTCTCCCGGTCTTGTGTATCCCATTTGCCTGTGTGTAGTTATAGGCTAGGAGGTACGTGCTGTGGATTTTGTCATTTTCATACTGTCTGTCAAAGTACCAATATGAGAAGTTCTCTGTTACTATCCTTGAAGACTCCAACTCTGGCTTATAGTGTCTGGGATGATGAAGTACTTTTCTTGAATGGTGCGGAGGTGTGCTTCTCTTTCCTAATGGGTATTTAAAGCCAATAGCCATGAAGCTGTGTTGTGAAAGATAGGTATCACATGGAAATAAATACTTTTGCACAGGGCAACAGAATACTGTGATGCTGGAAGTACCAAGAGTGTGGGCGGGAGAGCCCAGAGAAGCTCGGAGCCATCGTGCACCTGGGGGAGGGTCGAGATGACCTTCCAGGTTGTTTTAATACAGTGTTGTTCTACCAACGGTGTGATGGAAAAACCCAAATGATCTTTTTGGTCAACCCAGTAGTTTATTGGGCTTCTCTGGTGACTCAGAGGTATAGAATCTGTCTGCCAATGCAGGAAACAGAAGAGATGCAGGTTCGATCCCTGGGTTGGGAACATCCCCTGGAGGAGGGCATGGCAACCCACTCTAGTATTCTTGCCTGGAGAATTCCATGAACAGAGAAGCCTGGCTGGCTACTGTCCATGGGGTTGAAATGAGTTGGACTTGATTGAAACGAGTCCAGATAACCTCAGATATGCAGATGCTCCTTGGAAGAAAAGTTACGACCAACCTAAACTGCATATTAAAAAGCAGAAACACTACTTTGCCAACAAAGGTCTGTCTAGTTCAAAGGTATGGTTTTTCCAGTAGTCATGTGTGGATGTGAGAGTTAGATGATAAAGAAAGCTGAGTGCCGAAGAATTGATGCTTCTGAACTGTGTTGTTGGAGAAGACTCTTGAGAGTCCCTTGGACTGCACGGAAATCCAGCCAGTCCATCCTAAAGGAGATCAGTCCTGAATATTCATTGGAAGGACTGATGCTGAAGCTGTAACTCCAATACTTTGGCCACCTGAAGTGAAGAACTGACCCATTTGAAAAGACCCTGATGCCAGGAAAGATTGAAGGTGGGTGGAGAAGGGGATGACAGAAGATGAGATGGTTAGATGGCATCACCGAATTAATGGACATGAGTTTGAGTGAACTCTGGGAGTTGGTGATGGACAGGGAGCCCTGGCGTGCTGTAGTCCATGGGGTCGCAAGGAGTTGGACACGACTAAGCGACTGAACTGAACTATGCTGAGGCCTTTTATCATCCAGACTGTTTCACAGGACTGAGCAGAGAGCAGTACATGTAGTAAGTCCCTGGTGGAGTGATTTTTTTTTTTCTTGTGTTCAAAGAATTGCCCCAAGTCTTCACTGCCCATCAAAGACCCAAATCCAGAACGTCACTCTGAAGATGAGAGGGTGAGGCACTAGAGTTAATAACCGGTTCCTCGAGCCACTTGGGGCAGGTGAAGGGGCAGTCCCCCCGGAAGAAGGAGAGAATGGTGGGTGGGCCGAGCCTGCACCTTGTCTGAGGTTGGAGAACTTCCCTTCTTGCGAGGATTTGAGCTTTGCTAGTGGTCGTGTACCTCTGACTTCCTCTTTCCTGTGTTCTGTTGCAAGCCTGTCTTATCTGCCTTTCCTATTTATGCATCTTTACTTCGATATTGAAATATTACTCTTTACCGCAGAAAAATAAAAACGAAGCCGACGTCACCGAAGTTCCGCTAGTTCCGCTGCTGAAAGCAGTTCTCTGACTTCTGAATCATCTGTGTGGATCTTTCCCTTCCTGTCAGGTCCCCTGGTTTTCTCTGATTTGATCCATTAGGTGCCCCTTTCAAACTTTGGAGGGAAAAGTTTGTCAATTTGGGGAGTGGGGAGTGTCTTGGTATCATGCTTCATGGTTGTCTGGAAGACTCAAATGTTTTTACTTTAAGAAAATTTCCTTGGGCTGTATTCTTGAGATTGACTGATTGCAGCAAATAATATGAACATTTTAAAGACTCTTGTTTTATGGTAGAAATTAAGTCCAAAAAGAACACAACCAGTTTTTATTCGTACAGAGTAATACATGAGACTGTTTATATCTGATGCCTAGATGGCCTGGTGGCAATACATATTTATTGATGAATTACTAAACGAATTAATGAGGCTACTACCTATTCTGTGCTTATTAGGTGCCCCTTTCAAACTTTGGAGGGAAAAGTTTGTCAATTTGGGGAGTGGGGAGTGTCTTGTTACATGCTTCATGGTTGTCTGGAAGACTCAAATGTTTTTACTTTAAGAAAATTTCCTTGGGCTGTATTCTTGAGATTGACTGATTGCAGCAAATAATATGAACATTTTAAAGACTCTTGTTTTATGGTAGAAATTAAGTCCAAAAAGAAAACAACCAGTTTTTATTCGTACAGAGTAATACATGAGACTGTTTATATCTGATGCCTAGATGGCCTGGTGGCAATACATATTTACTGATGAATTACTAAACGAATTAATGAGGCTACTACCTATTCTGTGCTACTCTTTGGTGAGTTATCATTAAACTCTTTTTCTTAGGTTTTTAATCTTGTTTATTGTAGCCTTCCTATAATTGCCATTTAATCAGCAGTCCTCTGCCCCTGTAATTCTTTGAAGCTCCACATTACTTTTTTTTTTTTTTTTAATTTGACTTACAGTTGCTTTACTATGGAGTGTTTCTACTGTACAGCAAAGTGAATAGCTATACCCCACTTTTTGAGTGTCCGTCCCATTTCAATCACCAGAGCACATTACTTAGATTTCTCTGTGCTTTGAGTAGATTCTCATTAGTTAATCTATTTTATACATAGTGTCAGTACTATATGTACAAGTCAGTGCTAGCCTCTCAATTCATCCAATCCCCTTGGTGTCCATATATTTGTTCTCTTATGTTTGTGTCCCTATTTCTGCTTTGCAAATAAAATCATCCAGAGAAAAACAGTGTTCAACACTACTTGCTACTGCTGTAACAAGTTATCAAAAGTTTAGTGTCTTAAAACAGCACAAATTTACCCTTTTATGGTTTTGGAGGTTATGATCTTGAAAGAAAGTGTTAGTAGCTCAGTCGTGTCTGACTCTTTGTGACACTGTGGACTGTACAGTCCATGGAATTCTCCAGGCCAGAATACTGGAGTGGGTAGCCTTTCCCTTCTCCAGGGGATCTTCCCAACCCAGATCTCTTGCATTGCAGGTGGATTCTTTACCAGCTGAGTCACAAGGGAAGCTCAGTTACGATCTTCAGTTCAGTTCAGTCGCTCAGTTGTGTCCGACTCTTTGCGACCCCATGAATCGCAGCACGCCAGGCCTCCCTGTCCATCACCATCTCCCATAGTTCACTCAGACTCAGGTCCATCGAGTCCGTGATGCCATCCAGCCATCTCATCCTCTGCTGTTCCCTTCTCCTCCCGCCCCCAATCCCTCCCAGCATCAGAGTCTTTTCCAATGAGTCAACTCTTCTCATGAGGTGGCCAGAGTACTGGAGTTTCAGCTTTAGCATCATTCCTTTCAAAGAATTCTCAGGGTTGATCTCCTTCAGAATGGACTGGTTGGATCTCCTTGCAGTCCAAGGGACTCTCAGGAGTCTTCTCCAACACCACAGTTCAAAAACATCAATTCTTTGGCGCTCAGCCTTCTTCACAGTCCACCTTTCACATCCATACATTACCACAGGAAAAACCATAGCCTTGACTAGACGGACGTTAGTCGGCAAAGTAATTTCTCTGCTTTTGAATATACTATCCAGGTTGGTCATAACTTTTCTCTCAAGGAGTAAGCGTCTTCTAATTTCATGGCTGCAGTAACCATCTGCAGTGATTTTGGAGCTCCAAAAAATAAAATCTGGCACTGTTTTCACTGTTTTCCCCATCTGTTTCCCATGAAGTGATGGGACTGGATGCCATGATCTTCGTTTTCTGAATGTTGAGCTTTAAGCCAACTTTTTTGCTCTCCTCCTTCACTTTCATCAAGAGGCTTTTTAGCTCCTCTTCACCTTCTGCCATAAGGGTGGTGTCATCTGCATATCTGAGGTTATTGATATTTCTCCTGGCAATCTTGATTCTAGCTTGTGTTTCTTCCATTCTAGCGTTTCTCATGATGTACTCTGCATATAAGTTAAATAAGCAGGGTGACAATATACAGCCTTGACGTACTCCTTTTCCTATTTGAAACCAGTCTGTTNCTTTAAGCCAACTTTTTTGCTCTCCTCTTTCACTTTCATCAAGAGGCTTTTTAGCTCCTCTTCACCTTCTGCCATAAGGGTGGTGTCATCTGCATATCTGAGGTTATTGATATTTCTCCTGGCAATCTTGATTCCAGCTTGTGTTTCTTCCAGTCCAGCATTTCTCATGACGTAGTCTGCATAGAAGTTAAATGAGCAGGGTGACAATATACAGCCTTGACGTACTCCTTTTCCTATTTGGAACCAGTCTGTTGTTCCATGTCCAGTTCTAACTGTTGCCTCCTGACCTGCATACAGATTTTTCAAGAGGCAGGTTAGGTGGTCTGGTAGTATTCCCATGTCTTTCAGAATTTTCCACAGTTTATTGTGATCCACACAGTCAAAGGCTTTGGCATAGTCAATAAAGCGGAAATAGATGTTTTTCTGGAACTCTCAATCCCTGTGTTGGGAAGATCACCTGGAGAAGGGAACGGCTACCCACTCCAGGATTCTTGCATGGAGAATTCCATGGACAGAGGAGCCTGGCAGGCTCCAGTCCACGAGGTCAGAAAGCATTGGACATGACTGAGCGACTTTCACTTCACTTCACGTTACCCAAGATAATTTTGAAGAGGAAAAATAAACAGTAGAACTTGCATTATTAGATATAAAGTTGCAATAATTAAATCTTATATCATTGATACCGTGATGCATAATGAAAAGTAATAACTTCAGAAACACACCCTTACAGAAATGTGTATACTACATATAGTATATTTTCTAAATTTTCTACAATGGGTGTCTATATTTTGTTTTTCTTTTAGGTTTTTTTTTTATGGAACATTTTAAAAGTCGTTGTTGAATTTGTTACAGTATTGCATTTGTTTTATGCTTTTGTTTTTTGGCTGCAAGACATGTGAGACTTAGCTCCCTAACCAGGGATTGAACCCACATCCTCTGCATTGGAAGACAAAGTCTTAACCACTGGACCACCAGAGAAGTCTCATGTCTACACTTGCTTTAACTACATGACTCCATAATTTTCTGTGAAAATATACACCTCTCTGACCTGTACCTCCTATCTTTCTAGGTCACAGATGCTGGCATGTTTTCAGATCTTTGAGCTGCTGATTCATTAAACCACCATGTTTCATCACTATTTACTATCCTGTTTATATAGTCAGTTCTGTCTTTATCCAGCTAAGAGTCTATGGTGCATGCAGTATCATAATTGTTCACTTGCCTACCTTTTCAAATTTCTTGCACACATCTTATCACACTCATGAAAAAAAACTCCAACTTGGTTTCAACCCAACATTCCTTTTATTGCTGAGATAGATGGGAAAACAGTGGAAACAATGTCAGACTTTATTTTTTGGGGCTCCAAAATCACTGCAGATGGTGACTGCAGCCAGGCATACACACCGAGGAAACCAGAATAGAAAGAGACACATGTACCCCAATGTTCATTGCAGCACTGTTTATAATAGCCAGGACATGGAAACAACCTAGATGTCCATCAGCGGATGAATGGATAAGAAAGCTGTGGTATATATACACAATGGAGTATTACTCAGCCATTAAAAAGAATACATTTGAATCAGTTCTAATAAGATGGATGAAACTGGAACCAATTATACAGAGTGAAGTAAGCCAGAAAGAAAAATACCAATACAGTATACTAACACATATATATGGAATTTAGAAAGATGGTAATGA
>SJYX01023401.1:920616-944784 GCA_006410675.1 Oreotragus oreotragus | reverse complement strand
CGGGAATGTGCCGGCCAGGCTGAGCCCTCCGAACCGCAGTGTGGGGCTTGGGGCTGAGAGGACATGCGACCTGGGACAAAGGCTGCCTGCTGTTCTGCAGTCCAGAGGACAGTGGGCCCTGATTCAGCGTCTCACCCTGTGAGCCTGGGCAGGGGAGGCAGGTGCAACCCAGCCACTGTTTACGGAGCGCAGAGAGGCTCAGACGTAAACACAGAAGGGCAGTGACCGTCAGAAGGAAACAACCCCTGGTCAGGCTGGGCTTTGCGCGAAGCCCCTTGTCACAAAGGGGGAACATGAGGCCTGCCAGTTCCTCTCTTTTGCAGAAGAGGGCTCTGTAGGCGGGTGCTGTCCCCCTCCTCAGGCTGTTTGCTTTGCGGCCTCAGGATCTGCTGAGAACGGCCCTCCCACCCCCGCACCCGCTCAGCGTGGACCGCGGCTGGCAGTGGCATTGAAGAACCAGTGCAGAGAAGGCGCCTGACCTTGGGGAGGAATGTGTGAAATGTCGGCAGCCACCCCCCACCTGGGGCCCAGGAATGCGGGTTCCTGGCCCAGCAGCCCATGGCCCCAAGGGAGGTGCATGTGTGGCTGGAAGAGAAGGTGGGTGCGGGGCCCAGGAATGGCATTGTTGGAAGGCCCTGTAAGGTCACCGGGTGAGACTCCTGCCTGTTTACAGGTGAAGCTGAGCCGTCCGGCTGCCCTCCTGGAGGTGCCAGCCCAGCACTTACTCTGATCCAATTAAGGGCACAGTCCCTCACCCCTAAAGGCCCCTGAAGCCCACGGCCATGGGTACAGCTGTGACTTGACTTCTCAGACCTTCAGAACCACAGATGTCAGAGCCCTTAATCCACCCATGTTACAGGTGCAGAAACTGAGGCCCAGAGAGACGGGAACTGGCCACGGAGCACTGACTATAAGCCAGGTCTCGGGGGTCGGGGGTGCTTTCGCTACACCCCTCCCACTTCCATGAAGCTGGGGGCGTCTCCTGCTGACACAAAGGGGACTCAAGTGGGCCCACCAAGCTCCCACAGGTCTCCAGCTGGGAATCCTGAGCCTTCTGCGGGTGCCCTTCCCTGTCAGGGCAGACACTCAGGGCTTGGCCTCTATGCTCCGGCTCCTTGTGAGCCTGCGAACCTCTGCTCTGGCCACACAGCATTAATAAAAGGCCAAGTCAACTCCAACCGATGCTCCTCTCTGGGACTGACACCCAAGAAGCGCTGAGTAAGGACACTGCTGCCCTCTTGTGGCCGTGCCTGAGCGTGACCGCTGTCCTCTGGGCCTCCGGTGGCTTCTCTCTGATTCTCCTCCCAGAAAGCAGTGGGGGCCAGACAGGGTGGGCACCATCTCACCTCCCTATCACCAAGGCCAGCGCTTCAGCTACAGAAAGCAAACGGGAAGGCTGGATCTGTCCGATGTCAGACCCGAGAGGAAGGAAGAAGGCCTTGGGCCCACAGGTGAGGCTTAGTCTGTGTTACCCAGAACTCTTGAGTGTTGGGAGCAACTCAGTGGTTTCCACAGAAACAGCCTAATGACCAACACTAGACAGGGTGGTTTGAAAATCTGGAGGATTTATTTCTCGGGAAGGTCCACAGCAACTGGCAGGCACTCCCCTCCCCTGTTCCCAAGAGGTTCTCTCTCCTTTGGTGAGAGATCCCCTCTCTTCTCGGAAGTGCCCCTGGGGAGACTGGGATGTGGAGAGAAACCACACACAACACTCCAGAGCCTTAAAAAATACAGCCACAACGACCTCCCCCAACACGAGCACACACATAGAAAATGAACAGACGTATAAAAGAGGCTGGCCCCACCCCCAGCCGGGACTACCCAGAGCTAAACCGACGGAAGTGCCCGACGGCCAAGCGGCCCTGGCTTCACAGAGGGCACCCAGGAGGCGGGCAGGGGACCTCTGCCTGGAGCTCAGGACAAGGTACCAAGGAACAAATAAATAAATAAATAAAGCCCTAAGAGCCTGGGCTGAGGCTTGGGGCCCCCAGGGGCGCCTTCCCTGAAGAGCAGATCCAGTGACCAGCAGAAAGAAGAGGGCAAACACAAACCCAAAGCCGCACCCACCCGGCCTGCGGAGCCGGCATCCTCAGATCCCAGAAGGGCCGCACCCAGGACCCAGCCCTGGAGGAGGGAGGGGTGAGCTGAGAGCCTCCTGGGCCAGGGAGGCCACCGGTGCGCCTGCCTTCATCCCGACCATCTCCACGAGCCGGGGCTGGAGCTGCCTCCAGCGTGGGCTCCCCGCCAGGAAAGCTCTCTTCCGCCTTCAGAAGTCCTGCTGTGACTCTCAACGATCCAAACAGTCCATCCGGGTCCTTAGCTCCCCGTGGCCACAGGCATCTCCCCCACCTCCTGCGGGGGCTACACTTGACGCTCCCTTCAGGCCAACAAAGAAAAGGCATCAGAGAGAAGAAGCACACACAGAGAAGGGGGCAGAAGTCGCCAGGACGGACAGTTTGGGCAGGAGGTCAAACTGGACACGTGAAGACGCCCCACAGACTCAGGAGCCCCAGGGTCCCCCCTCCCCGGTGCAGCAGGGGCCAGCAGGGAGCTGAGGGGAGCACGGGGCCCTCAGCTGGGTAGCAGCACGTGCTCCAGGAGGTAGGTGAGGGAGTCCCAGTGCTTCCAGAGCAGGAGGAGGACGAGGGCCAGGAGGGCAGTACTGGAGACGCGCAGGCGGGTCTTCATGAGCGGCGTGATGAAGCTGGCGACGGTGGACACGAACACCAGCAGCACGGCCATGAGCGCCAGGATCACGCTGATGAACTTGCCCAGCAGGGCCCGCGCGTTGGCGTTCTCCACGCCCTCCAGCTGCACCACCTGCTGCTGCTGCTGCTGGAGCTCCAGCTTGGTGACCCGGGTCAGGCAGGACTCCACGGCCTCCTGCAGGGGCACAGGGGCGGGCGAGCTTAGGGTGGGGAGACCTCCAGTCCGAACCCCTCCTGCACCTCGGGAGGTGATGATGCCCAGGGCGCCCCCCTCCAGAGGGTGGTCAGCTGCAGCTAGGGGCCCCAGTCCTTTCATGCTGACTATTTGGAGAGGCTGAGGGGAAGTCGAAGTCTTGATTAAGGGGAAGGGGCGGAAGCAGCCCACTCCCAGCTTCCTCTCGGGGCTGATGTACCTGGATGTCCCGGGCCCTCTCGTAGGACTGGTAGGCCACCTTCTCCTCCATGCTGGCCAGCTCCTGCTTCAGGTTGGTCATCTCATTCTGGTGAAGTTCGGTCAGGTCATTGAGCTGTTCCTCCAGCCGCTCGTACCTGGCAGAGGGAGAATGTGTAACACCAACCCTGGCTCCCCAAGTTCCCCATCTCCTCCCCTAGGGTCAATGTCACTCATTCTCAACAAGGACTCAATCCACCCTCTGTGTCCAGACCCGTCCAATTTTAACAGGCAACAAGAAAGCTACTATCTACACAGCAGACTTCCCAGGTGCTAGTGGTAAAGAACCCGCCTGCCAGTGCAGGAGACATAAGAGACGTGGGTTCAATCCCTGGGCTGGGAAGATCCCCTGGAGAAGGAAATGGCAACCTACTCCTGTACTCTTGCCTGGAGAATCCCATAGACAGAGGTCAAGGTCAAGTCGCTCAGTCGTGTCTGACTCCTTGCAACCCCCGTGGGCTATAGCCAACCAGGCTCCTCTGTCCATGGGATTCTCCAGGCAAGAATACTGGAGTGGGTTGCCATTTCCTTCTCCAGGGGGTCTTCCCAACCCAGGGATTGAACCCAGGTCTCCCGCATTGGAGGCAGATGCTTTAACCTCTGAGCCACCAGGGAAGCTCAGTAAAGTCACAGAGTTGGGCACAACTGAAGCGACTTAGCACACACATGTATACACACAGCTCTTCTTAGAGGCGGGCTCTGTGCTAGGCACTTTAGCTACATTGCCTCCTGGGGTCCTCCTTACAAACCTTCGGATAAGGACTAGCACCATCTGCACGTTACATCCGAGAGACTGAGGCCCGGAGGGACTGGGGNAGTCATGACCAACCTAGATAGTATATTCAAAAGCAGAGACATTACTTTGCCGACAAAGGTCCGTCTAGTCAAGGCTATGGTTTTTCCTGTGGTCATGTATGGATGTGAGAGTTGGACTGTGAACAAAGCTGAGCGCCGAAGAATTGATGCTTTTGAACTGTGGTGTTGGAGAAGACTCTTGAGAGTCCCTTGGACTGCAAGGAGATCCAACCAGTCCATTCTGAAGGAAATCAGCCCTGGCATTTCTTTGGAAGGAATGATGCTAAAGCTGAAACTCCAGTACTTTGGCCACCTCATGCGAAGACTTGACTCATTGGAAAAGACTTTGATGCTGGGAGGGATTGGGGGAAGGAGGAGAAGGGGATGACAGAGGATGAGATGACTGAATGGCATCACTGACTAGATGGACGCGAGTCTGAGTGAACTCCGGGAGTTGGTGATGGACACGGAGGCCTGGCGTGCTGCGATTCATGGTGTCGCAAAGAGTCGGACACGACTGAGCGACTGAACTGAACTGATCCCCCTCATATTAGGCAGAAACTCCAAAAGCTACAATTAGGCCCACAAACTCCGATGCCCCAACTTCTAGAGATGATCTTTGGGCTATTTAATAACCCAGATCAAGCTGAGGAGGAGGAGAGAACCCAATGTGAAAACAGGAAGGCCAGGGTTCAAGCTAAACTGAGCTGTCAGCCACATCTTTTGACCTCAGGACAACCAAGGATCAAGGAAATTTAACATCCACCTGAAGATAAAACTGGAAGGGGAATGCTTCAAATGTGAGTCAGCTGGCCACTGGGCCCCAAAGTGCCAAAAACCACCCCTTGGACCATGCCCAGCCTGCAAACAAACAGGTGACTGGAAATGGGACTACCCTAGTCCTGAAAGGGAAGGGGGCTCCTGCTCCCCAGACAGCCATGCTGGACAACTGAGGCGGCCCGGGGATTCTGGCAGCTCCCTGCAATGAGATGTATGTCTTCATCGGAAGCGCCAGGTATCCTTGATGTGGCACGTAAGACAGCCAGTTTTTAACTGACATGGGAGCCATTTACCACTCTGTCCTGACCTCTCATGCTGGGCCTCCAAAAGCTGTACTGTGACCTGTGTGGACAGAAAACCTCACACCCATTTCTTTGCTGGGCCTCTAACTGGCCAATCTGAACAGCATCTGATCTCACATGCTTTTTCAGGTGTGCCTGCAGGTCCTGCCCTACTCTGGGCTCCCTCAGAGTCACACTGTTAGGAGACCCTGAGCAGCCCCTTTTCTTGACTCTAGACAGATCAACTGAAAGAGCAATGGCCTGTTCCCAGCTGTATTCTACATGCAATAAACACTTCCTTCTGAGAAACCTGTATGCAGGTCAAGAAGCAGTTAGAATTGGACATGAAACAATAGACTGGTTCCAAACTGGGAAAGGAGTACATCAAGGCTGCATTTTGTCACTCTGCTTATTTAATTTACATGTAGACTACATCATGAGAAATGCCACACTGGATGAAGCACAACCTGGAATCAAGATTGCTGGGAGAAATATCAATAACCTCAGAAATGCAGATGACACCAACCTTATTGCAGAAAGCAAAGAGGAGCTAAAGAGCCTCTTGATGAAGGTGAAAGAGGAGAGTGAAAAAGCTGGCTTAAAACTCAACATTCAAAAAAACGAAGATCATGGCACCACACCCGGTCCCATCATTTCATGGCAAATAGATAGGGAAACAATGGAAACAGTGACAGACTTTATTTTCTTGGGCTCCAAAATCACTGCAGATGGTGACTGCAGCCATGAAATGAAGACACTTAATTGCTCCTTGGAAGAAATCCTGGGGTTGCAAAGAGTCGGACGCGACTGAGCTGAGCTTGGAAGAAAAGCCATGACAGATCTAGATGGCACATGAAAAAGCAGAGACAGCACTTTGCCGACCAAGGTCCATCTAGTCGAAGCTGTGGTTTCCCCAGTGGTTGTGTATGGACGTGAGAGTTGGACTGTGAATAAGGCTGAGCGCCGAAGAATTGATGCTTTTGAACTATGGTGTTGGAGAAGATTATTCAGAGTCCCTTGAACTGCAAGGAGCTCCAACCAGTCCATTCTAAAGGAAATCAATCCTGAATATTCATTGGAAAGACTGATGCTGAAGCTGAAGTTCCAATAATTTGGCCACCTGATGTGAAAAGTTGACTCATTAGAAAAAACACTGATGGTGGGAAAGACTGAAGGCAGGAGAAGGGGATGACAGAGGACGAGATAGTTGGATGGCATCACCAATTCAATGGATATGAGTTTGAGCAATCTCCAGGAGATGGTGAAGGACAGGGAAGCCTGGCGTGCTGCAGTCCATGGGGTCAAAAAAAGTCAGACACAACTGAGCGAATGAGTAACAAAACCAGACAGTTTGGAACAAAGGGATCCCTGCTGCTGCTACTGCTGCTAAGTCGTGTCAGTCGTGTCCGACTCTTTGCGACCCCATAGACAGCAGCCCACCAGGCTCCCCCGTCCTTGGGATTCTGCAGGTGAGAACACTGGAGTGGGTTGCCATTTCCTTCTCCAATGCATGAAAGTGAAAAGTGAAAGTGAACTCGCTCAGTTGTGTCTGACTCTTCGCAACCTGATGGACTGCAGCCCACCAGACTCCTCCGTCCATGGGATTTTCCAGGCAAGAGTACTGGAATGGGGTGCCATTGCCTTCTCCAGATGGGAGGGCTATAAATGCCCAACCTGTAAAAGTTAGCCTTAAACCAGAAGCCACTTATCCTAACTAGAGACAAGACCTCATAAAGCTGGAAGCAGAAAAACTTTGCAATCCCTTGTAGATAAATCCTTAAAACATGGCCTCTTGGTGCCCCATCAGTCTCCCTGTCAAACCCCTATTCTGCCAGTTGTTAAGTCAAATGGGGAATACAGGATGGCACAAGATCTAGGGACAGGAAATGAGGCAGGGGTCCCTACACATCCCCCTGTGGCCAATCCGTGTTATATGTATCAGTCTAGAATCCTGGA
Organism: Oreotragus oreotragus; assembly: GCA_006410675.1. Lineage (NCBI taxonomy): Eukaryota > Metazoa > Chordata > Mammalia > Artiodactyla > Bovidae > Oreotragus > Oreotragus oreotragus. The sequence continues at coordinate 937,813 of SJYX01023401.1, read as the reverse complement.
GATGCCAAACGGTTCTCTGTGCTTGACCTCAGGGATGCCTTCTTTTGCATCCCAGTTCATGCCTCATCTCAGTACCTGTTTGCCTTCGAGTGGCCTAACCTCCACCTGGGCCAAATGCAACAATACACCTGGACAGTACTGCCTCAGAGGTTTTGGGACAGCCCACATATGTTCACCCAGACCCTAGGTAAAGAACTAAGGGAAACACAGCTAAACAGAGGAGCTATTCTACAGTAGATGATACACTAACCATGAAGGAGTTATTCTACGGTATGTAGATAACACACTAACACGTAGGCCCACCATGGAGGAGTTATTCAACAGTATGTAGATGACATACTAACATAGTACCATCATGGAGCCCTCAGATCAGAACCCACTGAAATCCTTCATCTCCTTGGAGCCCAGGGCTGTAGGGTATTTCAGAGAAAAAGCACAATCAAGTTAGATATCTGGGATATATTATAAGCCCTGGAGGTAGACAGCTGTCTCGATAGAGAAAACAAGCTGTTAGGCCTAAGTGCTCCAAAGACAAAGAAACATCTTTGTGCATTTTTAGGCAGGGCAGGATTTTGCAGAATTTGATTTCCAGGATTTGGCCTAGGGGCTAAGTCCCTACGGATGAAGCTACTGCAGATCCAGATCCAGAACCGTTACTTTGGACTGGGGAACACAGAAAAGCTTTTAATACCATCCAAGCCCCTGCTCTGCATCTCCCCAATTAAAAAAACAATTTATCCATACATAGTTGAACACAGGGGACATTCTGGGAGTTCCCATACAAAAGCTAAGAGAAGTTCCTCCGCCTCCAGGCTGTTTATTCTTCCAAACAACCAGAGTCTATGCCCCAAGGTTGGCCTGGATACCGCCAGGCGGCAGCTCCCCCATTTTATTGGTGGAAGAAGCTAACAAGCTTACCTTTGCACAGTCTCTGGAGGTCCAGACCCATCATCGAGTACAGGGGCTCCTAGAGATTAAGAGCCACCCCTGGCTAACAGGAGGCCACTTTACTAAGGACCAGGCTTTGCTCCTTGACTGCCCAGAGTTAATCCTCTAACCTGTTACACCCTGACTCGGCTATCCGAATGCCCACAGAAAGCCCAGACGTGACACACTGCTGCTCTGGAACCTTGACCAAGTCTATGCCTGCAGGCCCGATCTTACAGAGGAGGCCACAGAAGACCCTGAGGAGCCTGGTTTACTGATGTGGCTGCAGCTTCCTTACAGGTGGAGTCAAGAGGGTGTGGCATGCTCTGGGCAGCACCCACAGTGCTAAGAACCAAAACCTCTGCAGCCAACACTTGAGCCCAGAGGGCTAAGCTAATAGGCCTGACTTGAGCCTTAACCTGAGGGGAAGGAAAAATTATACACAGAATCAAAATATGTCTTCCTTGTCTTATATGCCCATGCAGCTATATGGTAAGAAAAGAGGACTCTTAAATGCAAAAAATTCCCGTGTAAAATATGGGGCTGAGATTTTTACATCTCGCAGAAGTGGTTCAAAACCAAACACAACAGTCCAATAATTTTTTTTTTAATCACAACACTTTAAATCAACTATACTCCAATAAAAATTTTAAAAACAAAAGCCAACATAAGCACAATTAGCTGACAACCCTTGCTATTCAATATGGGTGAGGACACTGAAAACTGGCTCTCTAGTTTATTCTTGTGGACCCCGTAAGGTATAAAAACCTTTCTGCCATATGTAAATAGACAGCCAATGGAAATTTACTATATGACTCAGGGAACTCAGACTGGGGCTCTGTAACAACCTAGAGGGTGGGAAAGGGTGGGAGGTAGGTTCAAAAAAGGGGAGACATATGTACATCTATGGCTAATTCATGTTGATATATGGCAGAAATTAAACCAATATTGTAAAGCAATCAAAAATAAACAAATATAAAAAAGAACCTTGCAGGCAGGAGGTTTCCATTTCTCATAGCCCCCCTCTTTTCAGCCGTGCTGTTTATGCTGCATCTCATTTATAGTGTTTTGTTGTCTTCCCTACTATTGTGACTCTGTGACTAAGACTTTTTGGTCCCACAAGGAGACCTGTGACCAACAGGTCCAGATCTTTCATTCTAAAAATAGACAGACATGTTAAACTTTAACCCTGAGGTTAACAGAAATGTTAAGGAAGGACAGTGCCGCCTGCCCTGTCTGGTCAACAGTTTCAGGAGGCCCTTTCACAGTCATCCTGGTTCCTCCTCTTTCTAGGCCCTTTAGTGGATGTTGTTTTCCCCCTTTTCTGGCCTTGTTTGTTTAACCTTCTGGTTGAGTCTGTGTCTTTTAGGTTCCAACAGTTTGAAGTGAGGCTCATGATGATGCAACAAATCCAGCCCATTCCAGGCGAGAGTGGCGTGGGTCCCCCCAGGTTACTGGAACACTCAGTGAGGAGCTTCACACCTCCAGGGCAGGCTGGGGTGTGCGGCCCCTGTCAAGCCGGGGGAAGTCTAGGAGAAGAGACTTTAGGAATGAGGGTGTAGAGCCTCTCCAGGAAACCGGGCAGCCTGGGACTTGAGACCCTTCGCGGCAGTGCTACAATGCTTGCACCTGGACAGATGTCTCCTCGATCAACAAATACAAAGAAACTATAAGGGACTAAAAATAGCTGCCTGCAGGTGCAGTGTGGCAAATTATGGGCAAAAGATACAAAGAGACCAGAAAACCCAACTGCCATTTCTGAAGAGCTGGGCGCAAGAGTAGGGTACTGTGAGTGCCCTGCTTGGCAGCACCACCAAAGGGGCGGGCAAACCAGCACAGCCATACTGTGGCCCAAGCCCCCCATGGAAGAAACCAGCTCGCCCCTTCCTAGGGAGTGAGCAAGGGGGCCTGCTCCGTGCGCTCGCACCTCCTGCTGCAGTAGGGGCCCCAGTAGAGCCTTCTCTCCATTTCTCATCTGGCCTCTGGTCAACTGCTTGGGGAAGGCCAAGAACTGTGGTCTTCCAGGGCACAAAATGGCACCCCATCACTTGAAGACAGATTAAGTGACACATGTATTAAAAACCCTGACGCAAAGAACAGAATAACAAAACAAAAAGTTATAACTAATAAAATAATAGAAATAAAATGAAATCATTAAATCATTAAAAATATTCAAAAGCAGAAATAAAAGAATAAAGAAGAGATGGGACCAGTAGAAAACAAAGAGCAGGGCAATGGTCACACCAAGTGTGAATGTGTCAGTGTCCTGAACACTGTACAACAGGCAGAGACCCAAGTATATGCTGCCTATAAGAAACACATGGGCTTCCTGGGCAGCTCAGTGGTAAAGAATCCACCTGCCAATGCAGGAGACATGGGTTCAATCCCTGGGCTGGGAAGATCCCTTGGAGGAAGAAAATGGCAACCCACTCTAGTATTCTTGCCTGGAAAATCCCATGGACAGAGGAGCCTGGAGGGCTATAGTCCATGAGGTCACAAAGAGTCGAACATGACTTAGTGACTAAACAACGACAACAACAAGAAGAAGTAAACTTTAAATACAACAACATTAATAGGTCAAAAGTGGAGAGATTCGAGAACTGTACCATATTCACATTTACAAAGCTAGAGACTGTGGTATGGGGCTAACAGATCTAGTTTTCAATGTCAAAAGAATAAAGTTTAAAAATTCAAATTTTCTTTTTTATGAACCCAAATTGTATTAGGTTGGTGCAAACATAATTGCAGTTTTCACATTGTTGAAATTTGCCATTTGATACTGGGATCATTCTTGATAAATGTGGTTATGTTATACATCATTTTATTGGACATTTCTCATTTTATGTGACAATATTTGCTGTTTATATTTATTTTAGACTATGGAAATGATGTAAGACAAAAACCAAATTTGAGTGATTTTCTTATTCAAGTTCAAAACGGATAGTAAACAGGGGAGACAACTCACAACATCAAAAACACCTCTGGCCCAGGAACTGCTAATGAATGTACAGGGCAGTGGTGGTTCAAGAAGTTTTGCAAAGGAGACGAGAGCCTTTAGATAAGGAGAGTAGTGGCCGGTCATTAGAAGTTGACTGAGCGCAATCATTGAGGCTGATCCTCTTACAACTGCATGAGAAGTTGCCGAGGAGCTCAACGCCAACCACTCTACAGTCGTTTGACATTTGAAGCAAACTGGAAAGGTGAAAAAACTCGGTAAGTGGGTGCCTCGTGAGCTGACTTCAAATAAAAAAAAACTCTCATTTTGAAGTGTCGCCTTCTCTTATTCTACACAACAATGAACCATTTCTCAATCGGACTGTGACATGAGATGAAAAGTGGATTTTATACAAAAACTGGCAACGACTAGCTTAGCGGCTGGACCAAGAATCAGCTCCAAAGCACTTCCCAAAGCCAAACTAGCACCAAAAAATGGGTCGCGGTCACAGTTTGGTGTCTGCTGTCTGTCTGATCCACTACAGCTTTCTGACTCCCAGTGAAACCATTTCAGCTGAGAAGTATGCTCAGCAAATCGATGAGACGCACTGAAAACTGTACGGCCTGCAGCCGGCACTGGTCCACAGAAAGGGCCATTATTCTCCACGACAACGGCCAACCACAGTATTGCACAACCAACACTTCAAAAATTGAACAAATTGGGCTACAAAGCTTTGTCTCCTCCGCCACATTCACTGACCTGACAGCCGCTTTTTCAAGCATCTCGACAACTGTTTGCTGGGAAAACACTTTCACAACCAGCAGGATACAGAAAATGCTTTCTAAGAGTTTGTCAAATACTGAAACACAGATTTTTATGCTACAGGAATAAGCAAACATTTTTTTTTTTTTTTGCAAAAGTGTGTTGACTGTAATAGTTCCTATTTTGATGAATAAAGATGTATTTGAGCCTAGTAATAATGATTTACAGTTCATGATCCAAAACCACAATTACTTTTACATGAACATAATACCACATTTCTTACCTGTGCAAATAATGAAATACAGTTTGTTTGCAAAAAAGGGAAGCAAGTTAGAATCTAGGCTATTCTCCTATGAGACAGGTAGATTTCAGGAAAGATTATTAGTAGAAATAAGATGGATCACTTCATAATAATAAAGCAGTCAGTAACAGTTGTTGGTGTCTACGTACCTAATGGCAATTTTTAAAATACATTTAGCAAAGGCTGATTAACCTGCAAGGAGGAATAAACAAATCCATAATTTTAGTCAAAGATATGAATACCTCTCTCAATAACAGAGTAACTAGGCAGAAAACCAGCAAGGACACAGTAAATTTGAACAAAACCATTAACACTTACATTTTTATATTGCATTACATTAACATTTAAAGAACACTACACAACAAAAGCAGAATACAGATAATTCTCAATTACAATGGGCATTCATCAAAGGTATACTCTATTTTGATCACAAAACAAGTATCAAAAAATAGAAAGGATTCAAGTCATACAAAATACAGCTAACCCTGCACAACACAGGAGTGAAGGATGCCGACACACACCAGCCTTAGTAAGTCCACATGAGACTTACAGCCCACCCCTGTATCAGGCTCCCCTGTATGTGCAGCTCCACACGCATGAATCCGAGCAACTGTGGATCGTGTAGTTCTATGGGATCTCCTATTAAAAATCCCGCATAGCAGTGAACCTGCACAGTTCAGATCCAAGTTGTTCAAGGGTCAACTGTGTGTTCTCACTTGTAATGGACATGAGAAACCAGTAACAGAAAGATTCTTTCAAAATCTCTAAGTATTTGAGAAGTCAATAGCTGTTATCAAGATGTCAGGGTAAAAGGATGTGTGCTCAAACTCTCCTGCAAGAACGCCAAAACTGCAACTAGCTGCTGAGCAACCACTGCCAGGAGGAAGCTGGAACCACCAAGAAAGACACCCCACAGCGAAGGACAAAGGAGAAGCTGCAACAGGGTGGTAGGAGGGGCCCAATCACAATAAAATCAAATCCCACACCAGCTGGTTGGGCAACCCACAAACTGGAGAACAATAATACCAAATAAATTCTCATACTATTGCAAAGGTTCTAGGCCCCACATCAGACTTCCCAAACTGGGGATCTGGCAAAGGGACTGGAAGCCCCAGGGAATCTGACTCTGCAGGACAGCGGGATTTGACTACAGAACTCCCACAGGTCTGGGGGAAACAGATTCTTAGAGAGCACAAACAAAATCCTGTGCACACCAGGACCCAGGAGAAAGGAACACTGACCCTGCAAGACTGAGCCAGACCTGCCTGTGACTGAGAGTCTCCTGAGGAGGCGTGGGTTGGAAGGGTCCTGCTGCAGGGACAGGGGTGCTGGCTTCAGCAGTCCTAGGGAGTCGTGGCATACTGGCCTAAGTCCTCTTAGAGGTCTTCAGTAGCCCTACCATAGCACCTATAGCCCTACCATAGAGCCTGTAGATTCCAGGCCTGGGTCATGCTAAGTCGCTTCAGTTGTGTCTGATTCTATAATCCTAAGGACCATAGCCCAAGAGGCTCCCTTGTCCACAGGATTCTCCAGACAAGAATACTGGAGTGGGTTGCCATTCAGGCCAAACAACTAACAGGGAGGTAGCGTAGCCCCACCCATCAGCAGACAATTGGATTAAAGATTTACTGAGCACCGCCTTGCCCAGTTTTTCCCACAGTCAGTCCCTCCCATCAGGAAGCCTGCACAAGCCTTCCTCGTCCATCAGATGGCAGAAAGAAAAAAGTAAGAACTATAATCTCACAGCCTTCAGAACAAAAACCACAATCACCGAAAGCTAACCAAAATGATCAAATGGATCACAGTCTTGCATAACTCAATGAGTGAATGAGCCATGCTGTGCAAGGCCACCCAAGACGGACGGGTCATGGTGGAGAGTTCTGACAAGACGTGGTCCACTGGAGGGGAGAATGGCAAACCACGTCAGCATTCTTTCCTCAAGAACCCCATGAACAGTATGAAAAGGCAAAAAGGCATGACATGGGAAGAGGAGCCCTCCCAGGTCGGAAGGTGTCCAATATGCTACTGCAGAAAAGCGGAGAGTAATTATTAAGAGTAGAGAAGGAATGAAGCATCTGGGTCAAAGTGGAAAAATGCTCAGTTGTGGATGTGCCTGGTGGTGAACACAGTAAAAGTCTGACGCTGTAAAGAACAAAATTTCATGGGAACCTGGAATGTTAGGTCCATGAAATAAGGTTAAATTGGACATGGTCAAACAGGAGATGACAAGAGTCAACACTGACATTTTAGGAACCAGTAACTAAAATGGATAGGAATAAGAGAAATTAATTCAGATGAATATTATATCTACTACAGTGGGCAAGAATCCCTTAGAAGAAATGGAGTACCCCTCATAGTCAACAAGAGTCCAAAATACAGTGCCTGGGTGCAGTCTCAAAAACAACAGAATGATCTCTGTTCATTTCCAAGGCAAACCATTCACCATCACAGTAATCCAAGTCTATGCCCCAATCACTAATGCCGAAGAAGCTGAAGTTGAATGATTCTATGAAGACCTAATAAGACCTTCTAGAATTAACACTCCCAAAAGATGTCCTTTTTATCAGAGGAGACTGGAATGCAAAAGTAGGAAGTCAAGAGATACCTGGAGTAACAGACAAGTTTGGCCTTGGAAGTACAAAATGAAGCAGGGCAAAGGCTAACAGAATTTTGTCAAGAGAACACACTGGTCATAGCAAATACCCTCTTCCAACAACACAAGAGACAACTCTACACATGGATATCACCAAATGGTCAATATTGAAATCAAACTGATTATATTCTTTCCACTCAAAAATGGAGAAGCTCTTATACAGTCAGCAAAAACAAGACCTGGAGCTGACTGTGGCTCAGATCATGAGCTCCTTATTGCAAAATTCAGGCTTAAATTGAATAAAGTATGGAAAACCACTAAACTATTCAGATATGACCTAGATCAAATCCCTTATGATTACACAGTGGAGATGATAAAGAGATTCAAGGCATCAGATCTGGTAGACAGAGTACCTGAAGAACTATGGACAGAGGTTTATAACACTGTACAGGAAGTGGTGACCAAAACCATCCCCAAGAAAAAGAAACAAAAGAAGGCAAAGTGGTTGTCTGAGGAGGCCTTACAAATAGCCGAGAAAAGCGAAGCAAAAGGGAAAGATAAGTCCAACTGAAAGCAGAGTTCCAGAGAATAGCAAGGAGAAATAAGAAAGCCTTAAGTGAACAATGCAAAGAAGAGGAAAACAATAGAATGGAAAAGATAAAGAGATGTCTTTAAGAAAATTAGAGCTACCAAGGGAACATTTCATGCAAAGATGGGCACAATACAAGACAGAAACAGCAAGGACCTAAAAGAAGCAGAAGAGATTAAGAAGTGGCAAGAATATACAGAAAGGTCTTCATGACCCAGATAATCACGATGGTGTGGTTACTCACCTAGAGCCAGACATCCTAGAATGTGAAGTCAAGTGGGCCTTAGGAAGCATTATTACAAAGCTGAAGTGATGGAATTAAAGCTGAGCTATTTCAAATCCTAAAAAATGATGCTGTTAAAGTGATGCACTCAGTATGCCAGCAAATTTGAAAAATTCAGCACTGGCCACAGGAATGGAAAAGGTTCAGTTTTCATTCCAATCTGAAGAGGGGCAATACCAAAGAATGTTCAAACTACCGCACAATTGTGTTCATTTCACATGCTAGGGAGGTAATGCTCAAAATCCTTCAAGTCAGGCTTCAACAGTTTGTGAACTGAGGACTTCCAGATGTTCAAGCTGGACTTAGAAAAGGCAGAGGAACCAGAGATCAAACTGCCAACACCTCTTGGATCACAGAAAAACAAAAGAATTTAAAAAAACATCTACTTCTGCTTCACTGACTATTCTTAAAGAGATAGGAATACTAGACCACCTTACTTGTCTCCTGAGAAACCTGTATGCAGTCAAGAAGAAACAGAACAAAACATGGAACAATGGACTGGTTCAATATTGGGAAAGGAGTACATTAAGGCTGTATATTGTCACCTTGTTTATTTAACTTACATGAAGTACATCACGTGAAATGCCGGGCTGGATGAATCACAAGCTGGAATTAAGGTTGCTGGGAGAAATATCAAAACCTCAGACATGCAGATGATACCACTCTAATGGCAGAAAGTGAAGACGAACTAAAGACACTCTTGATGAAGGTGACAAAGGAGAGTGAAAAAGCTGGCTTAAACCTCGACATTCAAAAAACTAATATCATGGCATCCAGGCCCATCTATTTGCTATTTCATGGCAAATAGATGGGAAACAGTGACAGACTTTATTTTCTTGGGCTCCAAAATCACAGTGAATAGGGACTGCAGCCATGAAACTAAAAGACGCCTGCTCCTTGAAAGAAAAAATATGACAAACCTACACAGCCTATTAAAAAGCAGAGACATCACTTTGCTGACAAAGGTCCACATAGTCAAAGCTATAGTTTTCAGTAGTCATGTTCAGATGTGACAGGTGGACCATAAAGAAGGCTGAGTGCCAAAGAACTGATGCTTTTGAATTGTAGTGCTGGAGAAGACTCTTGAAGAGTCCCTGGACTGCAAGAAGATCAAACCAGTCAACCCTAAAAGAGATCAACCCTGAATGTTCATTGGATGGACTGATGCCAAAGCTTAAGCTCCAGTACTTTGGCCACCTGATGCGAAGAGACAACTCTGGAAAAGACTCTGACGCTGGGAAAGATTGAAGGCAAAAGGAGAAGGGTGCAGCAGAGGATGAGATGGGTAAATAGCATCACCAACTCAACAGCCATGAATTTGAGCAAACTCCAGGAGACAGTGAAGGACAAAGGAGCCTGGTGTGCTGCAGTCCATAGGGTCACAGAGAGTCAGACATGACTGAGCTACTGAACAACCACCACCAGCATACACCTGGACACACAAACTAGAATGATGAGATGTCTTTCCAATTTAAGGTTCACACACACCCTGAACGTACTACGAACCGGCGAGGACATGGCAGAACCGACATTCTGGGATACTTATGATGAAGATGTAAAAGGGCACAACTACTTGCAAAACAGTTTCTTAAAAAGATAACACAGGTGTGACATCACTAAAACTGGTGGAGCAGGAAGTCCAAAATCCCATCCCTCTATTAAAAGCAACAATTAAGAGGGTAAAAATAATGTCAGACTTAACCTTTACAGATCTCTGGAAAGTGAAAATTTGCAATACCTGGGGATGCTTAATGCAGAAATAAGCTGCTACACTCTGGTGACAGCACAGAAGAGCAGGAAGCTCCAGGAACTGCCCTCCACCTAAGTAAGTACTAGCTGGCAGAAACTGGCGCTGTGACCATTCCATGTGTGCGTGTATAGCAGAGCTGGATGAAGAAGTGGGTATATTTAGGTAAATTCCAGCCTGTGGCGTGAAAGCAGCTGCTATCTCCCATCCCTGCCATGTAGGCGGCAGCCCATGTTTCTGGAGCAGCCTGTCAGAGCCAGAAAGAGCAAGAAAAACCTTTTCTCTACGTACAGGGGTTCTCGGTTCTGGTTGCTAACCACTGCTTTTGATGACTAAGGGGCCAGAACAGAGGACACTGGCCACTGTTTACTTCCATGGGCTGAGGTGGATTCTTGGAGAGGTCAAGGGACAGTGTTTATTTTTGCTGGCTTTCCTGCCTTTTGAGAAGCAAACATTTAAGGGGATCTTTGTCAGGTCATTGGCTGACTGCAGAGATCATGAAACAGAGATTCTAGTGGCCGTACACTACAAGAAATGTACAGAAATAGTTTGGAAAAGTCATAATTAATAAAACCAGCCCTGAAAAATTCAGTAATCCCTGAGGAATAAGAATGATTTTCGAAGTTGCCACAACATATTACTCAAAAAAACCCATTCTCAAGAAAAAAGTATAAAACACAGGAACAGGAAAATATGTCAAATTCACAGGGGAAAATTTTTGACAGAAGCCATCCCTGAGGAAGCCCAGACACTGGAATTATTGGTCATAGATATTAAATATATTGTGTTAAATGTTTGATGAACTAAAGAAAATCACAAAGAACTACAGTAAAGCAGGAAAACAACATAGTAATAAAATCAAAAATGAATAAAAATACAGAATCTACAAATGGAACAAAACTCTGAAACCAAACAGTACAATAAAATAACGAAAACAGTAAGCTCACCTAAGTGGCTCACCAGCAAATTTGAGTAGACAGAAGACTCAGCAATCTTGGAGTTAACCGAAATTATTCAGTCTGAGGAGCAGAAAGAAAAAAGCATGAGTTGACATGAACACAGTCTTGGTGGGACCTCCCTGGCCATCCAGCGGTTAAGAGTCCACGCTTCCACTGCAGGGGCGCAGGCTCAACCCCTAGTCGGGGAACTAAGCTCCCACATGCTGTTTAGCACAGCAGGAAAAAAAAAGAAAGAAAGAAAATGAATACAGCCTTGGGGTCACGTAGACACCATGAAGCATACCAACACATGCACTATAGGAATTCCTGAAAGAGGAGCAACAAGAAAAAGTATTACAGAAATGGCCCCAAATTCCCAACTTTGAGTAAACAAATGAGTACATATGTCCAAGAAACACAATGAACTGCAAGTAGGGTAAACTCAGTCAGCCCACCACACATTATAATCAAATTGTGGGAAGACAAAGACAATATTGAAAGCAGCATGAGAGAAAGTCGGACAGCTAAATATAAGTCAATGCAGTTAGAACACCCCCTCATGCCCTACACAAAATAAAACTCAAAATAACTTAGACTTACATAGAAGACCTGACACCATGAAACTTCAAGGAGAGAACACAGGCAAAACATTCTCTGACATGAATTGTACCAATGGTTTCTTTGGTCAGTCTCCTAAAGCAATAGAAACAGAAACAAAAATAAACAAATGAGACTTAATCAAACTTAACAAGCTTTTGCACTGCAAAGGAAACCATAAACAAAATGAAAAGACAACTACAGAATGGGAGAAAATATCTGTAAATGATGCAACCCACAAGAGCTTAATTCGAACAATTCATACAACTCAGTAACAAAAAAAACAAACAACCCAATCTAAAAATGGCAGAAGACCTAAGTAGACATTTCTTCAAAGAAGAAATACAGATGGCCAACAGGCACATGAAAAGATGCTCAACATCACTAGTGATTAGAGAAATGCAAATCAAAACTACAATGAGATACAACCTCAAATCACTCAGAATGGCCATCATGAAAAAGTCTACAAGTAACAAATGCTGGAGAAGGTGTGGAGGAAAGAGAGCCCTTGTGCCCTGTTGGTGGGGATGTAAGCTGGTGCAGCTACTACAGAAAACAGGATGAAGGTCCCTTAAAACAACAAAATCAGTTACCATGTGACCCAATCCTACTGCTGCCACACACCCGGAGAGAACTGTAATACAGAAAGACGCGCGCCCCTATGTCCATACAGCGCTACTCACAATAGGCAGACATGGAGACACCTTCAAGTCCACTGACAGATGAGTGGATAAAGATGTGGTGCAAATATACACAACAGAATACCGCTCAGCCACAAAAAATAGTGAGACAATACCATCTGCTACAACATGGATGCAACTAAAGATGATCACATTTCATTTCATTTCATTATCAGTGAAATAAGTTAGGAAGACAAGACAAATACTGCATCACTTATAGTGGAATCCTGAATATGACACAAATCAATCTGTGAAACAGAAATAGAATCACAGACATAGACTGGTGGCTGCCAAGGGGGAGGGGGTTGGAGGAGGGATGGAGGGGGAGGTTAGGGTTTAGCAGATGTAATCTTTTATACATAGAACGCGTAACAACACGGTCCTACTGTATAGCACAAAGAACTATGCATGATATCCTGTAATAAACCATAATGGAAAGAATATTAAAAAGTATATATAGACACACACACAGAATCACTTTGCTGTACACCAGAAATTAACACAACATAGTAAATCAATTATATTTCAATAAAATATATATCAATAAAAAGAAAAGAGTGAAAGAGAAATTAAGATATTTCCAGATAAGCAAAAGTTAATTCCCCATAGACCCACTCTACAGAGATGCTAATGGAGTCCTTGAGGGTGGAAAGAAAAGGATGGCAGACCATGATCCAAAGCTGTAATAAAGTAAGGAACACCAGTTCTGGAGGCTGGAAAGCCCAAGATTAAAGTGCTGGCAGACTGGTGAGGATTCTTTTCCTGACTCGCAAATGGCCAATTTCTTACTATGTCCTCATACGGTGGAGAGAGAGAGATCTCTCTCGTTTCTCCTCTTTTTAAGAGGACTAGTCACATCCTGAGAGCTCTACCCTCAATACTAAATAGCCCCCAAAGGCTCCACCCCAAATACTATCCCACTGGGTGTTAGGGCTTCAACACATGCATTCTGGGGGACACAATTCAGTCAATAGCAAGTAGTAAGGGTAAACACACAGGTAAGCATAAAAGCCACTACTGGGGCTTCCCTGGTGGCTCAGCAGCAAAGAATCCACCTGCCATGCAGGAGCCACAGGAGACCTGGGCTCAGTCCCTGGGTCAGGGAGATCCCCTGGAGAAGGGAATGGCAACCCACTTCACTATTCTTGTCTCCAGAATCTGATGGACAGAGGAGCCTGGTGGGCTACAGTCCATGGGGTAGCAGAGTTGGACATGACTGAAGCTTCTGAGCATGCACACATGGCTGATTTATGTTGATGTATGGCAGAAACCATCACAATATTGTAAAATAATTATCCTCCAATTAAAAATAAAATTAAATTTAAAAAGGAAAAAAGGACACTACTGGTGTTAAGTCCTGACAAGAAATTAGCAATGAATATTAAATGAAGAAAAGCTAAAAATAAAAAATATTTTTTAAAAGCCACTATTACTGTACTTTGGCTTATAACTCCACTTTTCCCTGTATTACTTAATAGACAAATGCACAAGACAATCATTATAAGTCTTAAAATATATAAAGATGTATCTGTAAAAAAGATGTAATCTGTTAAAATAATCTAAAGGAGAGATAGAGACATACAGGAACAAAGTATATATTACTGAAACTAACGGTATTATTCAAATAATACAAACATGGTATTATTAAATTCCATTTAAATGATATTATTCAAGTAAGTTTAAGGTTGCCATAATACATGAACTATAATTCCCAAGGTAACCATGAACAAATCACTAAAAAAAATATGGGAAAAGAGAATGGAATCAAGACGTATGCTTAAAAAAATGAACTAAATACAAAAGCAGGCAGTAAAAGAAGAACTGAGCGGCATCAACAAAAACACAAGACATACATAAAACAAATGCATAAGTAAATCCAAAAGAGAGCTGGGGTGGTTATACTAAAATCAGACAGAATAGAATATGACCTAAAATTGTTACCAGAGTCAAAGAATGACATTATATATTGATTTTTAAAAAGTCAACCCATCAAGGAGATATAACAATTATATACATACCAAGTAACAGAGCCCCAAAATGCACGAACTAAACACTGACAGAATTGAAGGGAGAAATAGACAATTCTTCAACAATAGTTGAAAAACTTCAATTTCTCACTTTCATAATGGATGGAAATTCTGTAAAGATACAGAGAACCTGAAGACTATACACTAGGCAGATTTAACAGACATATAGAGAACATTTCACCTAAAGCAGAACACACACTCTTCTCATGTGCACATGGAGCAATCTCAAAGGAACAGGTCACTCACCGGGCACAAGACAACGCCCAATAAATCTGCAATGACTGGACCAACACAAACAATCTTCTCTGACCATATTGGAATGAAGCTAGAAATCAATAACAGAAAGGAAAGTGGAAAATTCCAAACACATGGAAATTAAAGAACACTTATGTAACCAACGAGTCAAAGAAGAAATCACAAGGGAAACTTTAAAAAATGCTTTGAGACTATAGAAAATGAAAGAACACAAAGGATGTGGTGAATGCAGAGGAACACTGAGGGACTCTTACAGCTGTAAATGACTGCTACATAAAAAACAATGAAATCAATAAGCACACCTCAAGGAACAAGAAAAAGAGGAGAAAACTAAACCCAAAGCCACTAGAAGTAGGAAAGGATAAATATTGGAGCGGAGATATATGAAATAAACAACAGAATCAGCAAAACAAGTTGGTTCTTTGAAAAGTTCAATAGAATGAACAATTCTCTATACAAGCTAAGAAAAAAGACTCACATTACTATAAACAGGAGTGAACAAGCTGGCATTACCATGGATTTTGCAGAAACAAGGAAAGGTTATACAATAAACAATGCCAGCATATTAGAAAACCTAGACGAAAAGGACAAATACCTAGAAACACACAAACTACCCAAACTGGTTAAAGAGGAAACAGAAATCTAAATAGACCTATAAGAAATAAAGAAGCTAAGTTAGGAAACAAAAACAGCCCAAGCAAGCCCAGAATCAGATAACTTCACAGGTGAATTCTACCAAAGAGTAAGGAATTAACCCCAATTCATACCACGCTCTTCCAAGAAGTAGAAAGGGAAGGAACATCTCTGAAGTTACTCGACATGCCTTAAGTTATGAGGACAGCACAACCCTGATTCCAAAGTCAAAGACACCAAAGCAAAAAACTACAAACCAGGAGCATATGAAAACAGATGCAAATATCCTTAAGAAAATACTATCAAATATCACTCGCGCGTGGAATCTAATGTTAAAAATTATACAAATGAATTTATTTACCAAACAGAAACAGACTTATAGACACCAAAAACAAATGTATGGTTACCAAAGGGGAGACAGGGGGTGGGGATAAATCAGGGTCTTGGGACTAAGATACACGAAACACCATGTATAATATAAATAATCAACAAGGTCCTACTGGATAGCAGAGAGAACTCTACTCAATATTCTGTGATAACCTCTATGAGAAAAGAATCTGAAAAAGAATGGATATATGTATAACTGAAACACTTTGCTGTACACTGAAACTAACACAACCCTGTAAATCATCTATAAATAAAATTCTTTTAAAAAAGAAAGAAAATACTAGCAAGTTGAATTCACTAGAGCATGAAAATTATTATACACTATGATCACGAGGGACTTAGCCAAGGAACGGAAGAGTGGTTCCACACACAAAAATCAGTCAACATAATACATCACATGAATACAAGGAAGAAAAAACCACACGATCACCCCAATTAATACAGAAAAGACACTCCATAAAAGCCAGCATCATTTCATGAAAAAACACTTTTCAAACCAGGAATAGAAGGAGAGTACCTCAACATGTCCCCAAGCTAACATCCCAAATACCCAAAGCTAATACAATAATCAGTGATGAGAGACTGAAAACTTTCCTTCTGAGATCTGGTGCAAGACAAGGAGGACTGCTTTCCCCACTTCTATTTCCTGGTGGCTCAGACGGTAAAGGATCTGCCTGTAATACAGGAGACCCGGGTTCGACCCCTGGGTCGGGAAGATCCTCTGGAGAAGAGAATGGCAACCCACTCCAGTATTCTTGCCTGGATAATTCCATGGACAGAGGGGCCTGGCAGGCTCTGTGGTCACAAAGAGTCAGACACGACTGAACGACTAACACACACACATTCAACACTATAACAGAAATTCTAGTCAGAGAAAGAAATAAAAAGCATCCAAATTAGACAGGAAGAAGTAAAACTGTCTCTACAGGCAGATAAAGGACAGAAATGGTATGGATCTAACAGAAGCAGGAGATATTAAGAAGAGGTGGCAAGAATACACAGAAGAACTGTACAAGAAAGATCTTCACGACCCAGATAATTACGATGGTGTGATCACCCATCTAGAGCCAGACATCCTGGAATGTGAAGTCAAGTGGGCCTTGGAAAGCATCACTACAAACAAAGCTAGTGGAGGTGATGGAATTCCCGTTGAGCTGTTTCAAATCCTGAAAGATGATGCTGTGAAAGTGCTGCACTCAATATGCCAGCAAATTTGGAAAACTCAGCAGTGGCCACAGGACTGGAAAAGGTCAGTTTTCATTCCAATTCCAAAGAAAGGCAATGCCAAAGAATGCTCAAACTACCGCACAATTGCACTCATCTCACATGCTATAAAGCAATGCTTAAAATTCTCCAAGCCAGGCTTCAGCAGTATGTGAATCGTGAACTTCCAGATGTTCAAGCTGGTTTTAGAAAAGGCAGAGGAACCAGAGATCAAATTGCCAACATCGGCTGTATCATGGAAAAAGCGAGAGTGTTCCAGAAAAACATCTATTTCTGCTTTATTGACTATGCCAAAGCCTTTGACTGTGTGGATCACAAT
>SJYX01023401.1:849292-908650 GCA_006410675.1 Oreotragus oreotragus | reverse complement strand
GGGAGGGAGGGGTCTTCACCTTCCCCCTGGGTGAGATACCTGGCTCTGGCTGGGCTTGTAGCTTTGCATCCCTCCCAGGCTTATCAGTGGGGGCATCAGAGCCAGCTTCCTGCACAGCCTCGTCCCGAGTGAGCCCAGCTTTTATTGGCCTTACTTACTGGCAGCTGGCCTGGAGGCAGCAGCCACCGTCTTCCTGCTCCTGACAGCGGATCTCTGGGGGCGCCGCTCAGTCCTGCTGCTGAGCACCTTGGTCCTGGGCCTGGCATCCCTGCTGCTCCTTGCAGGGACCCAGTGTGAGTGTGGGGCCCTGTAGGCTGGCAGGGCTGTCATGTTTGGCCAGGGGGTTGCCCAGTGTGTGTGTCGGGGGGTAGTCCTGAGATGAGCCCCCTGCCAGAGCTGGGGAGGCAGGATGGCGTTGCTGTTCACCCCATCCATCATCTCCCCACTGTGCACTCAGAGAAACTGAGGCCAAAAGAGTTGAGGGCCAAAATGATTCAGTAGAAGGGGTTTAATGTAAGGGTTTGGATTGGACGAGGGGTTCCCTGGTGGCTCAGATGGTAAAGAATCTGCCTCCAACGCAAGGGACCTGGTTCAATCCCTAGGTTGGGAGAAGGGAATGGCAACCCACTCCAGTATTCTTGCCCGGAGAATCCCATGGACAGAGGAGCCTGGCAGGTTAGGGTCCATAGGGTTGCAGAATTGGACACAATTGATCGACTAACAATTTGGAATGAGGGCAGCCTATGACCTTCAGCTTCCAAGTGCAGGAGCAGAGAGGGAAGGCTGGTGAAGCCCAGAGCCCTGAGACACGGTGAGGGGAGGGAGGGCTTGTGGGCAGCATGGGAGACTCTCCTCCTCCCCAGACCTGCCCAGCTGGACGGTGCTGTTCCTCTCTGTCCTGGGGCTCTTGGCCTCCCAGACCGTGTCCTCCCTCAGCAGCCTCTTTTCGGCTGAGGTCTTCCCCACAGTGATCAGGTGAGCAGGCCCTGCCAGCACACCCCAATGCCCTCCACACTCCCCAGCTCCGTGCCATTGGGAGGGGTGTTCAGCTGTCGCTTCCTGGATGGTGAGGGGAATGCTGGTCACAGAATGGTCTGCCCATCAGCTTGGGAGTGGAGGACAGGGCAGTCAGAGATGAGAGCCCCCAGAGAGGGTTGGATTCAGGGGAAAATTGACTGGATTTTCTAACGGAAAGGACAACTTTGGTTCTTGGGCAGCTTTCCCCCGACTTTTCAGGTGTTTTCCTGGGGCCCCCACACCTTGGCCCCCACTAAGGGTACCCACCCCAGGAGCACTGGGCACCCTGTGGAGCCATGTCCTACCGCCCTCTCTTGCAGGGGGGCTGGGCTGGGCCTGGTGCTGGGAGCTGGGTTCCTGGGCCAGGCAGCTGCCCCGCTCACCAAAATGCACGGCCGGCATGGCTTCTTCCTGCAACACGTGCTTTTCACATCTTTTGCCCTCCTCGCCCTGCTGTGTGTCCTGCTGCTGCCGGAGAGCCGCGGCCGCACGCTGCCCCAATCACTGCAGGACGCTGACCGCCTGTGCCGCTCCCCGCTCCTCCGGGGCCGCCCACGCCAAGACCTCCTGCCCCTGCTGCCAGCCTCCCTCCCTGGGGCAGGAACACAGCTGGTCTAGGAGGGGTGACCAGGCTGTAGAGACACTGCCATCCACCAGTGCTGGTGGAAGGGTCTTGGGAGGGTGGTGGGGAGCCTGCCTATTTCCGGGGGCCCTGGCCCCCCTCCAAGTGGGGAAGATAAAGGTGTGCGTGGAACTTGGCTTCCTCCCTGGCTCTTCCCTCAAGCCCCACTCTTGGCTGAAAGGGGCTTCTGGCATCCACCTCCCCCTCACAACCAGGCATCCACAGCCCCTCCCACAGCCCCCCACCCCAGGAGCAGCCGGGGACTAGCCGGCTGCCACAGCTCTGGTGGAACTGAGGTGGGGGAGGCCAACCGTGCAAGGAAGAGAGGAGCACACTTTTAATTCACATTTGCCCCCGGGCTGCGTCCTTTCACATAGAGATAAGGTCAGCATGGGTGGGAGGCACAGCTGGGAACGGGACCTGACCCCATGGTAGGTGACTGACGGGGGCAGAAGGGGTGCCTCCTTCTGGCCACTCCACTCCAGCTCCGAACCTTGACCTCCCCTGGGGGAAACCAGACTGACCAAGGAGCCAGGGTGGGGCCTAGAGCCATCTTTCCACCTTGATGGAGTTCCGCTGGAATTCCCAGGCACACAGCCCAGCTAGGTGTGTCCGCTCTGGCCCCTGAGGTCTGCCTTCTGTGTCCAGGAGGCTGTGACCTCCTTAGGGCGGTGTAGGTCCCCATCAGAAAGCCCTTCTCTGGTGCCCTCATGGGGACCCGTACAAGTCAGCCAGGCGGGAGAAGCGGGGGCCCCATTCCCGGAGGCAGCTGTAGTCCTGGTCCTCATCGTCCAGGCTGGATAGGATGGAGCTCAGTGTCCCCGCCACGGAGCCGTCCCCCTCGTAGTCATAGATGAGAGCCGTGTCGTAGGGGGGGACGCTGGGGTCACTGTCTGCGGCCTCCAAACCCTGTGGAGAGGCCGGGGTCTCAGGACCAGCACATGCCGGCTTGGTGACCTCCGCCACCCGGTGGGGCGAGGCCTGGAACCGGGAAGGGGAGAGGGCAGAGGAGGCCTAAGTGGAGGCCGAGGGTACTCGGAGCAGCTCTGGGCCCTGCGCTGCCCCTGCCCCAGAAGGTAGAGGCAAGGCTTCCTCTGGGCGTTTCCCTTTCCTTTGTCTGTATCCACCACCTCCCTGTCCCAGAGCGATGCCTCAGGCTTCGGAGGAGGGAGTACGGGGCGCTCTCGGGGCACCTACGTCGTTGATGAAGTCAGCGATGTCTGCGGGGCTGGTGGGCAGCGCACGGGTCGCCTGGGGGCGCGCTCGGCCGAACGGGGCGTCTCTGCGCAGCGTCGGCCGTCCCGAGGGGGCGCCGAAGGCCGCCAGTTCTGCTGGGTGGCGCAGCTGGTCCATGTCGTAGGCGTCCTGAGGGCGGATGGAGCGCGTTCGGGTCAGCCGCAATCGTTGCGGGTCGGGAGGCTGCGGGCCAGCTGGGGCCCCTGGCCCTACCCGTACGCAGCACTTGTAAGCCGCTCCGGCCCCCTCACCTGGTCCTCCTCCCCGCCCCCCTGCTCGTCGTAATTAAGAATGTTGTCCCGGAGGTCGTCCTGCAGTCCGTGCAGAAGCCTCTTGTCCCAGGACTGTTGCCGGAGGAGGCGGGGCTTGAGGGCGGGTGGGGCTGCCAAGAGGCTAGGGTCCAAGGAAAACGGCCTGCGGGCGCCGGCACTCACAGAGCAGCAGGATGACGCTGGCCAGCATGATGACCAGGGCACCTAGGCTGATGCCCGCGCCACCCGCCCGCAGTGCAGCAGCTCCAGGCAGGCAGGCGCCGTCCTGGCCGCAGCGGCACACGGTCACGTTCAGGGGCTGCTCGCGCTGCTGGGGCGGCTGTCCGGAGTCCTGGAGCAGCAGGCTGAGGCGGTGCAGCCCCTCCGGGACCCGGAACCTCGGCCGCAGGCGCGCGTGGCTCACTGCGGAGGGCGCTTGCGGTCAAGCAGGGGCCGGGGGCGGCCGTACCCCTCCGTGTCTGTGCACTGGGCAGCAGCCAACTGGGCGGCGCTCCTGGCATGCTAGGCCTCGGTTTCCCCATCCGTCCTCTGCGTCTGATAACCAATCCCTGCCGGGCCTGAGGGTGCACTGATGTGGCACCAGCGGGAACCTCCCCCAGACTCTGAACCCCAGGGCTGTGTGTGGGGGCTCACCATTAACCTGGCTGAGGCTCCAGTTCCGGGCCAGCTCTGGGACCCTGGGACTCAGCTGGAAGTTGAAGGGAGCCCCGTGGGGGGGCAGGTCCTCATCCGTGGCCCCCAAGAGAAGGCCAGAACCCTGGTCTGGTGTGCTGCACAGGCTGCCCCATGGCGGGGACAGCTCAGGGGCATGGTCGTTGACCTCCAGGATCTCAATGGACAGGGTCCCAGTGGCTGTGCTGGGTGGGGAGGCTGCAGGCGGGAGAGGCCTAGTGGGCCCCTGGCCCCTGCGCAGCCCCCACCCACCCTGTAAGTCTGCTGAGTGGAGCGCCCAGCTCTCGGCCCTTGGGCAGCAGCAGGGGCCTCAGCTTGGATTAGGGAGCCCAGGAGCCAGGCTGGGCTCCCCACTCACCATCATCTCGGGCCAAGATGATGGCCCTGTACCAGCCATCCTTGAGGAAGGGGGATGAGGGGCTGAGCACTCGCTGGGTCTGGACCCGGCCGGTGGCCCCATCCACCTGCAGCCAGTCCTCAGGGTCATAGTCCTTGGAGTAGCTGTTGGCGAGGAAGAGGGGAGGGTGCAGAATGGCCCAGAGCCTGAGCAGGACTCCCAGAGGTGAGTGGTCATGTGTAGATGGGAGCACACTCACACACACAGTTGCACACACATACACACACTCTCTCTCACACACACACACCCCTTTAAGGATAGTCCTCCCACAGCCTTAAGCTGGTGTTTTCCATTCTAATCAAGAGACGAAGAAACTGAGGCTTGGGGAGGGCAGGGGAGCTTCCCAGGGCCCCATGGCCACAGGTGACAGCCAAGACACAGTGGTGGGCACAGTGGAGACAGACACAGATGAACAGGGCCAGGGCAGGGGGTGAAATCCAACACAGTGACAGCCAGTCCCAGGGAGCAAGGGCTCCCTGGAATGGACAGGGCCAGACACCCAGAAGCTGGCCAACACAGACTGGCTGTGTAGGCGTGTGCCATCTGGAGCCCAGCCCTGCCTACAGGACGAGGTCGTGTGAACAAGCACATAGGCCCTTGAGAGCCCCTGAGCCCTCAGTGACCACGCAGAGAGCCCTCCGCCCTGGGACTGGGTCTCTCATGGGAAGAGAATCCTCAGGACACAGGGCTGCCTACCCTTAGCTGTGCTCCTACCCTGGCTGGGATGCAGAGGGGCTGGCCCTTACCTGAGCCTCTGTGGCTGTTGTGTGTCAGGGTCCCAGGCAGAGAAGGTGGCCACAGGCGTTCCTGGGGCGGCCCCCTCAGCTAAGCTGGTCCGCAGAGGGTTATCCTGGAACACAGGCGCCTCGTTGACATCCCGCACCTGCACGGTGACCCTGGCCTCGCCCCGCTCGGCCCTGGGGGCAGCTGCCTGCAGGGGGGCCTCATTCTGCACGGCCACTTTGAGGTCATACTGCTCCCGACTCTCATAATCCAGAGGCTGTAGGGGGAAGCAGGGTGGCAGCCCATCAGGACTCTGGACCCCACATTCAGGGTACCCATAGGCAGCTATAGGCTGGCGAGGCCTCTTCTGGTCTGTCCATGGAGCGCCTTCTTTCCTTCTTCTTTGTAGCTTTGGAAAGATAAAAACTATGCAGAGAGAATAACAGGAAAATACTCTTGACACTCAAATGCCTCTGTCAGGTATTGTGAGGTCAGTTTCCATCTCCTGGCCAGGCTTCCTCCTCAGTGACTCAAGCAGTGATCTGGGTCTTATTGCTAAGAAGGTGTCTGATGGATGTGGTTGAACTGACCTGTACGACCAGTTGACTGGAAATAAAGATGATCCTGGAGAACCAGGGTGGGTCTCATGTGTGGGTAAATCTCTGAGAGCAAACCTGAGGTTTCCCCTGGGAAAGTGGGATCCTGCCTCTGACACAGCCTCAGCTCCTGACTCTGCAGCTCCTCGCAGCCCTGCAGACTCTGGACTCATACAACAACCTGGCTGGCCAGCTCGAGTCAGTCTCTTACAAGAAAGGTCTTCATATATCGATAGCCACATCTGTGTCTCTCTGCAGATGTGTGTAGGCACATGTTTGTAGGCATGGGTGTGTATGTGCATGTGTGCACATGTATCTTCTGCCGGTTTTGTCTCTGGTTGGCTGACACATGAGGTCTGTACTTGTGCACATTGATCGCTTGCATTAAGAGGCAAAATACCAGAAATAACACAGGGGCTTGGGGGCATCCCACTCCTTCCAGCCCTGGCCCTCTGTGGTTAGCGTGGCCCCAGCCTACAGTCCGTGTTCCCAGTCCCTTCAGCTCCATTCTTAGGATGCATAGAGGGTCCAAACAGGCTTCCAGAGTGTGAGGAGAGGCACCCTCCTCAGCTCACCTTCACCACGGACAGCACGCCCTCGTTCGTCCTGGGGTCGGTGCGGATGGTGAACTGCCCGTCGGGGTCGCCCTCCAGGATGGTGAACCGGGCTGCCCAGTTGGGGGAGCCAGGCAGGTCCCGGTCTTCCACCTCAAGCCGCCCCACGTCCACTCCGCTGACAGCCTCTGCGGCCTCCATGAAGAACTGTGGGAACCTAGCCCCATTATTCACTGGCAGGCAGGGGTGGGTAATGGTCCCCTGGGGGCTCACCCTCCTGCTACCTACATTCGGGGAGTCCAGGACCCAGGGAGCCCCCTCCAGGTTCAGCCATGCCCTGGGCACGTCTTCCCTAGGGGGCAGGGCTGCCCCACTCCCACCCAGGAGAAACGGGCACAACCTAACCCAGGGTCTCGGTGGCTTCCCTCCAGGGCCCTCCAGCTCCTGATATGCTCACAGGCCCCATGCTGGCCTCTAGCCGGGGGTCCTGCACAACCCACTCAGGGTGCCTCCTCTGAGCACCCAGCCTCCCCGTCCTCCAACAACCAGGATGAGGGGAGGGCAGCCCCGGGCAACAGCAGGTAGAGGTGGCACCTGGTCCCCGGTGAACTCAGGGGCGTTGTCATTGATGTCCTCCAGCGTGATGATGGCCGAGGCGGTGGCGGTAAGGCCATCTCCTGACATGTCCGCCACCTGCAAAGTCAGATTGTACACGGCGACCACCTGGGGGCACAGTGACAGAGGGTCAGGAGACCCAGGTGGAGCGCAGGGCAAGGCTGGCTGGCCACCTTAGGGCCTGGGGGGAAGGGTAGGCATACTCCAGAAAGGCTCCAGCTCCTGTCCTGCTCCCAAGCTCTGGAGCAAAACAGACTGCCTGTCCTCTCAGGGTTGGACGGCACCACTGCTGACCCCGGACTCTGCCTCAGCCTGTGAGTAGGCAAGAGGTCAGCTGCCGAGTCGGATAAATGCTTGGAGGGCACGTGCTGCATATGGGGGGTGGGTCTCCGCCCCAGAAAGACAGGAGCAATGGCCAAGAGAGGACAGAGATCAGATAACATAGTGACTGGCCCTGGGGAAACCAAGGAGGATTTCCAGAAGCCAAGCAGCAAGGGGCTGCGGGGGGCCCACAGAGAATAAGCAGACACTGTGGGGCCCAAGAGGTGAAGGGCTCCTTTGGTGGACCTAACCCAGGCCAGGGAGCCCAACTGCTTTGCAGGCAGTGGGGTGAGGGAGATTTTTTAACAGAAACAAGCTGAGGGCCTCTCATGCTGTCTCTGCATCCAACTGCACAACCATCCACGGGGTAGGTCTGCGGGAGCCCAGGGCAACCGGGAGTGTCTGCGGCAGTCAGGCCCCTAGTCTGGACCACCCTGTACAGCTGTTGAGGCACAGCCATGTGGCCTCACCTCACGGTCCAGGCCCACTTGCACCGTGCGGATCTCCCCCGTGAGTGGGTCGATGCTGAAGAGCTGGGGGCCGCCCTGCTCCAGCATGGAGTACCGCAGCGCTGCATTGTCTGTCTCCGGATCGTCCGCATCCGTGGCTTCAGCCCTGGTCACGTAGGTGCCTGTGAAGGGCAGGCACGTGTGGGGGTGATGCCCAGGGGTGCCAGCCTCCAGCTCCAGGGTGCATTGCCCGCTCCCCTGTGACATGCAGCTGTGCCAGTTCTAGGCTCTCAGTCAGCCTGTGCACACACTAACATCCCAGCATCCTGGCTTGTGCTGCTTGTGGGGGAGGAGGCGGGGTGTCCAGTGCACACAGCTGACACCTGTCTTCCATAGGATCCCAAGGTGGACCAGGCGAGCTCACTGGGAACCAGCCCCTGGGGAGGTAGCCGCTGCACCTGCCACTGAGCAGGCCCTGACCTCAGCCCCACATGCAGAGTGAAGCAGTGCCTAGGTTGTACTTGCACTCTGGGACAAACATGGCCCCACATCTCAGGAGAGAGGGGCACATGGGCCCCCCAGGCACTCGGCACCTGTGTCCACCTGTGTTCCCAATCTCGGGGTGGGGGTGGTCTGCCAGGCCCTGGAGACATCTCAGTACCTGTGCCCACCTTGCTTTTCCTCTGCAGCAATTCAGGCCTGACCCCCACCCCAGCTCAGGAGTATTAAGTGAACCCAGTGAGGTGGGCTGGCCTTTGGCCATCTGGGGAGCTGCCCCCAAACCTGTGACTGGGCTCACTGCAGACCCTCCTGGGCCTTGTCAGGTTATCTGAGAGTCATGCTGGTTTCTGATGAGCAGTAATGACCCAACCACTGGCCTAGCCTTAGAGGTGGGGGGCTACCAACCAGGTAACTCCTGGCACAATGTTGGACCCCAGGCTGAAGCCAAGAAGAATGCTTAGAACAGGCACTGGGGTGCAAGTGAGTGCTTCCTAAAGCGCCTGCCATGCTCTCTATGATTGAGCAAGTGAGCAAACTTGAAAAAGGAGCCCAGCTTCTCAGTATCAGAGAAGGGGACCCAGAAGGGATCCCGCAGAGCTGGACTGGAAGTGGAAGTGCCAGAGAGGACTCGTGACTTGTGATGAAGGTAGAAACACATACAAACATGGCTGTGAGCGAGCACACATATATGCACAAACACACATCCAAGCACGCACACTCTGGATTCTGTATACATGAGCAGCTCTGGCTGCTGAAAGGGCCTGGGCTGCTTTGATGAGTTTCTGATCAGCAAAGCTTTCAGCTTCAAAATAATGGTGCAAAGAATTATAACTCATTGAATGAAGTGAGGCTCCAAAAAGGCAGACCGATACATAATAACAAAATACATATGAGACAGGCTGGGACCTGGGACCCAGTGCTGCAGTGCTTGCA
The DNA here is from genome assembly GCA_006410675.1 of Oreotragus oreotragus. Classification (NCBI taxonomy): domain Eukaryota; kingdom Metazoa; phylum Chordata; class Mammalia; order Artiodactyla; family Bovidae; genus Oreotragus; species Oreotragus oreotragus. The sequence continues at coordinate 899,742 of SJYX01023401.1, read as the reverse complement.
TCTGGACAGACTTCTCGATCAACAAATGCAAAGAAACTATAAGGGACTGAAAGTAGCTGCATGCCTGTGTGCATAGGTGGCTTCCCTCCAGGGCCCTCCAGCTCCTGATATGCTCACAGGCCCCATGCTGGCCTCTAGCCGGGGGTCCTGCACAACCCACTCAGGGTGCCTCCTCTGAGCACCCAGCCTCCCCGTCCTCCAACAACCAGGATGAGGGGAGGGCAGCCCCGGGCAACAGCAGGTAGAGGTGGCACCTGGTCCCCGGTGAACTCAGGGGCGTTGTCATTGATGTCCTCCAGCGTGATGATGGCCGAGGCGGTGGCGGTAAGGCCATCTCCTGACATGTCCGCCACCTGCAAAGTCAGATTGTACACGGCGACCACCTGGGGGCACAGTGACAGAGGGTCAGGAGACCCAGGTGGAGCGCAGGGCAAGGCTGGCTGGCCACCTTAGGGCCTGGGGGGAAGGGTAGGCATACTCCAGAAAGGCTCCAGCTCCTGTCCTGCTCCCAAGCTCTGGAGCAAAACAGACTGCCTGTCCTCTCAGGGTTGGACGGCACCACTGCTGACCCCGGACTCTGCCTCAGCCTGTGAGTAGGCAAGAGGTCAGCTGCCGAGTCGGATAAATGCTTGGAGGGCACGTGCTGCATATGGGGGGTGGGTCTCCGCCCCAGAAAGACAGGAGCAATGGCCAAGAGAGGACAGAGATCAGATAACATAGTGACTGGCCCTGGGGAAACCAAGGAGGATTTCCAGAAGCCAAGCAGCAAGGGGCTGCGGGGGGCCCACAGAGAATAAGCAGACACTGTGGGGCCCAAGAGGTGAAGGGCTCCTTTGGTGGACCTAACCCAGGCCAGGGAGCCCAACTGCTTTGCAGGCAGTGGGGTGAGGGAGATTTTTTAACAGAAACAAGCTGAGGGCCTCTCATGCTGTCTCTGCATCCAACTGCACAACCATCCACGGGGTAGGTCTGCGGGAGCCCAGGGCAACCGGGAGTGTCTGCGGCAGTCAGGCCCCTAGTCTGGACCACCCTGTACAGCTGTTGAGGCACAGCCATGTGGCCTCACCTCACGGTCCAGGCCCACTTGCACCGTGCGGATCTCCCCCGTGAGTGGGTCGATGCTGAAGAGCTGGGGGCCGCCCTGCTCCAGCATGGAGTACCGCAGCGCTGCATTGTCTGTCTCCGGATCGTCCGCATCCGTGGCTTCAGCCCTGGTCACGTAGGTGCCTGTGAAGGGCAGGCACGTGTGGGGGTGATGCCCAGGGGTGCCAGCTTCCAGCTCCAGGGTGCATTGCCCGCTCCCCTGTGACATGCAGCTGTGCCAGTTCTAGGCTCTCAGTCAGCCTGTGCACACACTAACATCCCAGCATCCTGGCTTGTGCTGCTTGTGGGAGAGGAGGCGGGGTGTCCAGTGCACACAGCTGACACCTGTCTCCCATAGGATCCCAAGGTGGACCAGGCGAGCTCACTGGGAACCAGCCCCTGGGGAGGTAGCCGCTGCACCTGCCACTGAGCAGGCCCTGACCTCAGCCCCACATGCAGAGTGAAGCAGTGCCTAGGTTGTACTTGCACTCTGGGACAAACATGGCCCCACATCTCAGGAGAGAGGGGCACATGGGCCCCCCAGGCACTCGGCACCTGTGTCCACCTGTGTTCCCAATCTCGGGGTGGGGGTGGTCTGCCAGGCCCTGGAGACATCTCAGCACCTGTGCCCACCTTGCTTTTCCTCTGCAGCAATTCAGGCCTGACCCCCACCCCAGCTCAGGAGTATTAAGTGAACCCAGTGAGGTGGGCTGGCCTTTGGCCATCTGGGGAGCTGCCCCCAAACCTGTGACTGGGCTCACTGCAGACCCTCCTGGGCCTTGTCAGGTTATCTGAGAGTCATGCTGGTTTCTGATGAGCAGTAATGACCCAACCACTGGGCTAGCCTTAGAGGTGGGGGGCTACCAACCAGGTAACTCCTGGCACAATGTTGGACCCCAGGCTGAAGCCAAGAAGAATGCTTAGAACAGGCACTGGGGTGCAAGTGAGTGCTTCCTAAAGCGCCTGCCATGCTCTCTATGATTGAGCAAGTGAGCAAACTTGAAAAAGGAGCCCAGCTTCTCAGTATCAGAGAAGGGGACCCAGAAGGGATCCCGCAGAGCTGGACTGGAAGTGGAAGTGCCAGAGAGGACTCGTGACTTGTGATGGAGGTAGAAACACATACAAACATGGCTGTGAGCGAGGACACATATATGCACAAACACACATCCAAGCACGCACACTCTGGATTCTGTATACATGAGCAGCTCTGGCTGCTGAAAGGGCCTGGGCTGCTTTGATGAGTTTCTGATCAGCGAAGCTTTCAGCTTCAAAATAATGGTGCAAAGAATTATAACTCATTGAATGAAGTGAGGCTCCAAAAAGGCAGACCGATACATAATAACAAAATACATATGAGACAGGCTGGGACCTGGGACCCAGTGCTGCAGTGCTTGCATCTGGACAGACTTCTCGATCAACAAATGCAAAGAAACTATAAGGGACTGAAAGTAGCTGCATGCCTGTGTGCATGTGCAGCGGGTCAAATTATGGACAAGATTTTAAAAAGACCAAAAAACCCCCCACTACCACTTCTGAAAAGCAAAAAAGCAACCCCCCCCCCACTTCAAGAGGGTCTGAAGCAAAAGCAGGGTACTGTACATGCCCCCTGCACTCAACACCCATTAAAGGGTGGGCAAACCATTTAAGCCACAACCTCCCACCTGGCCCCTGAACCCTGGATACCCCTCCCCTCACCCCATATAAGGAACAAGCTTGCCCCCACTTGGGGAGTGAGCAGGGAAACCTGTTTCTTGTATTTGCCCGCCTCCTGTGGCTGTAAAGCCTTGCCTGAATTTCTTGCCTGGCCTTTGAATAACTTCTATGATTAAGGAGGCCAAGCACCTTGGTAAGTGACACATAAACACACACATTCATAAAGGGAGGGCCGAAAGTTCTATCACGTAATAGAAAGCCAAGTGATGACAAAGAGGAAAAGATGGAACTAGAACCCCGTCACTTCCCAACCATCAGGACAGTCAATACCTGGCAGGCAGGAGCCTCAGGGACACCAAAGCTGCTGCATCAGCAAGAAGGGCCACTTGCGCCGTCTCAAAGGATCTCCATGAAGAGAAAAGTACAACAATCACAGCAGAGACGCCTGGCGGACACCCTCCTCACTACGGGCCAAAGTCAGGCATCTCCGGGAACAGGACCTCTGTGTCTCCTGAGAGGGTCCAGCCACACAGCCCCATTCAGAGACAAGGTTCACAGTGACTATACATGCCTCAGGATGTCAGTGTTGTGACCAATGAGGCAAGAGACTTTTCACAATGAAAACTACAAAACGTCGGTGAGAGAAGTTGGAGAAAACATAAATAAATGGACACACAGCCCATGATCATGGGTTGGAAGATTTGCTGCCAAGTTGTCAGTACCACCCAAAGTGACCTACAGATTCAACGTAAGCCCTCTCAAAATCCCAAGGATGTTTCCTTGACATTAAAAAAAAAAAATCATTCTAAAGTTCCTGTCTAACTCAAGGGACCCTAAGCAGCCAAAACAATCTTGAAAAAAGAACAAAGTTAAGAGGACATACTTCCTGATTTCAAAGCTTTCTCCACAGGTACAGTAATCCATGTGCATCTGCCCTCAAGACAGACACACAGACCAGTGGAACAGAACTGAGACCCCAAGAATAAGCTTCACCCCGCTGGGCAGGTGAGGCTACACAGGATGCCAGGACTGTTCAACAGGGAGCAGGCCATCTCCCAGCAAACGGTGCTGTGAAAGCTGAATATCCCCTGCAGAAGGATGGAGCTGGACCTGGAATTACTTAACACCACATACAAAAAACAACTCAAAGTGGATCAAGTCTAAATGTACAACCCAAAACTATAAAACTCCTAGAAGAAAACACAGGGCAAAAGCTTTACAACGCTGGATTTGGCAATGATTTCTTGTTTATGACAATAAAGGCCCAGGCAATAGCAACAAAAACAGATTAACTGGACTTCATGATGCATCAGAAATGCATCAAAAGACACCATCGACAGAGCAAGAAGACAACCTGTGAGATCTACAGAACATTTTCAAATCATCTATCTGTTAAGGGATAAGGGATCTGATATCCAGGATATGGAGAGAACCCGTAAAATTCAACCACACAAACAAACAAACAACCTTATTCAAAAATGGGCAAAAGACCGAACAGTCCTTTCTCCAAGGAAGATGTACAAATGGTCAATAAACACATGAACAAATGCTCAACATGACTAATCTCTGGGGAAAAGCAAATGAGAACCACATGAGATACCCCCTCACACCAGCCACACAACCAGGGATTGAACTTGGGGCCCCTGCTTTGTTAGCAGCTTCACAGGATGGCTGCTAACAACACAACAACAAGACAGAAAACAGCAGGTGCTGGTGAGGATGTGCAGAAACTGGGACCTTCCTACACTGCTGGTGGGAATGAAAAATGGTGCAGCCATGACGGAGAACACTATGGAAGATCCTCAAAAAGTTAAAAATAGAACTGCTACATGATCTAGAAGGCCCACCTGGGTACGTACCCAAAGGAATTGAAAGCAGGGTCTCAAAGGCATATTTGGACACCCATGTCCAGTACGGCACTACTCACAACAGCTAAAAAGTGAAAGCAACCCAAGTGTCCACTGAAGAATAAGCAGATCAGCAAGATGTGGTACAGACATCCAGCGAGTATTATTCAGGCTTGAAAAGGAAGGTAATGCTGACCTGGGCACCGCACTGACGAACCTTGAGGAAGTGACACTCAGTGAAATAGGCCAGACACAGACAGACACATGCTGTGTGATTTCACCCATACACAGTCAAGTCATGCATGAAAAAGTAGCCAGTAGGTGCCGGGGGCTGAAGTGGGGACATGGAGAACTAGTATTTAATGGAGACAGAGTTTTGGTTTGGGAAAATGAGAAAATTCTATGGTGGTGGTAGTTGCACAGAGACGTGAATGGACTTAAAGCCACTTAGAAATGGTTATGAGGGTATTTAATGCATGTAATTTTCTTACACGCATTTTGCTACAATAAAAGTTTGCAAAACAAAAGGCAGCGTTGTGAAGACTAGTGGCCCAGGAACTGTGCCCAACAAGGGCACATGAGCAGGTGGGGGTGTCAGTCTTGCCCCACAACCAGAACAGAGGGGAATCCTCAAGACCATCCCTGTGTGAGCATGCCAGACGGTGGGACACCGTCCCCCAGGGAGTGGCTCCCAGGGAGGTGTACACACAGGGGCTCCCCTGGTACAGCAGGAGGAGTGCCCCGTGGAAGCAGAAAGAGGGGTCGAGGTCGCTGCAGCCGCTGGTGCCCATGCGGGGGGCTGAGCCCTTCCCCACGCACCCACAGAGGCTGTAGGCGAGATGTTACCGTGTCAGTGTCGCCCTCCTGATAATGGTGACACTAAGTCAGGAAGTGTGTGCTCTGAAGGCCTCACGTCTGTAACCAGGTCCAGACAGGAAGGATGGGAAACAATTAAATAGTGGTTGAGGCAAGCACGATACACAGTGCACCTTTCTGAGGCCTGTAGAGGGATTTGGGGAAACTCTCCCCAAACTCTGAAACCATGTCAGAAGGAGAAATTAGAAGTACAAAAAAAAAATTATTGTCATTTTAAGTCTTGAAAAGCACAAAATGGGATGAAATAAACACACGTGGGGATTTCTCTGGTGGTCCAGTGGCTAAGACTCTCAACTCACAAAGCAGGGGCCCCGGGTTCAATCCCTGGTTGGGGAACTAGATCCCATATGCCACAAGTAAGAGTTCAGTGCGGAAACTGAAGACCCTGTATGCTGCAGCTAAGACCCGGCACAGTCAGATTAAACACGCACACACGCATGTGGCAAAGGAGGGGCATGCCTCGGTGGTGACCCTGAGCCTTCCCACCTCTGCAGCACGACTGGCTGGGGATCAGACTGGAGCCCCTGGGACCAGGGTGGGAGGGGCAGGGGAAGACTGCTATCTGCAATGTCTGTCTTCCTTGGAACAGGATCAGGCCAGCGAGTCCATCCTGTGAGGACTCATGGCGGATAGAGGGTGGCTGCTGCTGCTGCTGCTAAGTCACTTCAGTCGTGTCCGACTCTGTGTGACCCCAGAGACGGCAGCCCACCAGGCTCCCCCGTCCCTGGGATTCTCCAGGCAAGAATACTGGAGTGGGTTGCCATTTCCTTCTCCAATGCATGAAAGAGAAAAGTGAAAGTGAAGTCGCTCAGTCTGTCCGACTGTTAGCGACCCCATGGACTGCAGCCCACCAGGCTACTCCGTCCATTGGATTTTCCAGGCAAGAGTACTGGGGTGGGGTGCCATTGCCTTCCCCATAGAGGGTGGAGGGTGCTGCAATCAAAGTGTAGAATTAATAAGCAGTAAAGGCAGTGACGATAATGAGCAGGGGGTCTCCTCTTGGGCCTGAGACTGTTTTGGAAGGAACAGAGGTGCTGGTTTCACAAGACTGTGAACGTGGTAAACGCCACTGAATATGCACTTCAAAATGTGTACTTTTACGTTATGTGAATTCACCTCTGTTTAGAAGAAGTGAGGAAGAGGAAGGAGGGGTTGGGGGGAGAGGAAGGGCAGGAGGCAGAAGCAGGAGGGGAGCGCAACAGAAACCACCAGAGGTTTGCCATCCAGGACCTGCCATCTCTGCATTTTGGAAGACTGGGGCATTGAAATTTATATTGCAACAGAAAGTGACTTGAGTCGACCCATGGAAATTCCCTCCATCCTGGAGACTCTCTGAAGGACCTCTCAAGTTCTCACTGACGGGAAATCCTGAACTTCTGACCCACCAGTGCCCATGGCAAAGCCCCCTCCCCCACTGGGACCCCACCCGGCTCACCTGGCACAGCACCCTCCAGCACCCGGCCAGTGAACACCTCCTGCCTGAAGACAGGCCGGTTGTCGTTCTGGTCCACAACCACGATCTCCAGGTCCGTGGGCTCCTCCAGGGTGGACCCCCCCAGGTCCAGAGCAAAGGCCCTGAGCTAGTGAAGCAGACAGCAAGGGCTGGCACTGTGGCCCCCAATTTCCAGTAGCTCCCACGAGGGCGACAGGGACAGTGAGAGCCGATTTTGCTTCCTGCAGCAAACAGGTGAGAAGCGGCCCGCGGCCCGGCAGTGCTAGGCTGGCGGGATTTCGCCACCAGGGGGCGCCTGCGCCCTCCCAGGAGGCCGGCCGGCCACCAAGCCTGCCCACTTTTTGGGAAGTCACAGCCTTTTGTTAAGTGTGGCTGGAGCGCTTCCTATGTGCTCCTGGTCTCGGGGCCCTTTTTCTGTAAACGATTTTGGCTGCTTTTGAAGTTTCCTCTCCACACGTGAATTTTTAAATTAAGCCACCTCCTGCCCCTTTGAAGGATGGACTTGATACAACTTCCAGGGAAACACGCTCTCTGACTCAGTGTAAGGGAACCAGCCTAGCAAAGTCTGGCGACGACTCAGGGCACATGAAAACAAAGTCTGAAGCTCCCTCCCTAGGCCAGGCTGGGGGGCTGAGCCTCTGTTTACAGGAGACTCAGGTGAGTGCCAGGCTCCCCTCTTCCACGCCTGGCTCACCCAGTCCTGACTCCCCTCCCCATGCCCTTCCTCTCAGGCTCCACAATCCCAACACCTCCAAGGGGCAGGTCCCATGCCACCCACCCCATCATGACGGTCACTATGGGGCAGCTGCGTTGTCGGTGGCCAGTTCTGCGGGATTCCCCACGGCGTCCCGTCCCCGCTACACTTAGCAAGCTGGGGGCGGGGGGAACCCGCCACACTTGGGAAAAATGACGCCCACCCTGCTGCCGGCTGCCCAGTCCTCCAGGGCAGGACGCAGCCCTCAGCCTGCTCACACGCATCTGTCCAATGGGCGAGCGACCCTGAACACTTGCCTCTGTGTGAATGGATCCCAAATCCTGCCCGCGCCCCACAACTAAAGACCCTAGTCTTGCAGGTGGAGGTGTGGGCGGGGCCCCGGCAGGAATGGGCGGGAATGGGCGGGGCGGGGCGGGGCCCACCCTGAAACGGTCGGTCTTCTCCCGGTCCAGCATCACGTTCAGGGACACCTTCCCCGTGAACTTGTCTATGGAGAAGACGCCTCGCGGCTCCTCGTCCACACCCGGCCCCTGGATACTGTAGATGACGCTACCCAGCTGCTGCTTGTCCGACTTGATCTGCGGGCCAGGAAACGGGCTGGGGAAGTGCCCCCAGGGGAGGGGGTCTCTCCCCTAGTTCTCCGCCCCTCCCCCAGCTGGGACGAAGTCGCTCGGCCTGTGGCCCCAGGGTTTCCCCTTCCTAAAGCACACGCCCTCAGAGCCCCCCTCCACTTGGCTCCTCACCTGCACCAGGGGGAAAGGGAGGCGCTTGTGGTTCTCGGACACGCTGATGGGAGGGATGACCCAGGCTCTCCGCACGCGACCTAGCGTGGGTGCCCGGCGCCAGGGGTACAGGGTGCGGGGCCGCCTCAGCCTGGGGACCCCCGCTGAGGGGCATAAGCTCTGCAACGAAGGAGAAGGGCGGTTACCAGCACAGCAGTGCCCAGGGCTCCCCTGGCAGGGCTGGACATCCCCTCCCTGGACGACAGGCCCTCCCCCGTGTGGCCAGGGGAACTATGGCGCCAGGACCTGGGTGGCATGGGGAGCTCAGGAGGACAGAAGGTGGCCTGGCTCCCAGGATCCTGGGGAGGCAGGGGGTGGGGGAGGTGGGTTGTCCAGAAAAGACAGCTGGGCCAAGCTGGGCAGCCCTCCCACGCCTCCCCCTACTTTGTGGGTAAATAGTGCAAATAACGGGGTGGAGGGGCAGGAAGAGATCAGCCTCCCCCCACACGGCTGATCTGCCAGAGATGACCGTGGGGCTCCTGGCTGGGAACAGTGGGGGTGACACACGACCATCCCAGGCCTCACCACGGTTTGAGTTCTTGAGGGTTGATTGAGATTGATCAGGCCAACACTTCTGTCCTAAGAGGCGGGGGCGGTGGCACCCGTCCCACACCCAGGGTAGCTGTGCACACCGCAGGCCTCTTCTACCAAACTGGGGAGGGTGCAGGGTCCCCCCTGCACAGGCCTCTTCCTCCAGGAATCAGGCCAGGGGAGGCAGGACAGAGTGTGGGGCTGCTGTGTAAGGCTGCCATGCTCCCCTAAGTCTACCCAACAGGCAGGAGTGGGCACATCACCACCTCCCAGGCCCTGCCTGGTTGCCACCTACTGAGCTCTGGGCTCAGAACGCGCCACTAAGGAGCCTGGTGGGAGACAGAGCACCCGCCAAAATGCTCCCAGACCCACCGTGAGCTCACCCCTCTGCCACACTTGGACAAGGAAGCTGAGGCCCAGAGAAGGAACCTGGTTGGGGGTTGAGGCAGAGCTGACAGCAGCCCCAGCTAACGCCCAGAGCTTCCTGAGGCCTAGTTGAAGCACGCGGTTTCTGTGTCCGCTCCTTGATCAGGCAGTGGCTGGTCTGAGCCTGGGCTCAGGCACTGTGGCCGGCTGAGCATAGAGGTATTAGGGGTCCTCCACACTCCCCGAGTGGTGAGTGGGGCTGAGGCTGGTGCAGTCTTGGGGGACACGGAGCCTGGCTGGACTTGGATGTGGATGTGGTGGGGTGGGACCCAGCTTGGCATGGCTATAGAAGAATGTGAGCAATGTGCCATTGTTATGAGCCCCCCAACTGGGCTGGTGACTTCAGGAAAGGAGGGCGAGGTGACTGGTGAGTGCAGGGTCTCGGGGTGGGGGCTGAGAGGGAGGAGAAGCCCCTTAGCCAGGAGGCTGCTGTTCTGGGCAACCTCTGGCCCGTGTCCCGCTCCCCAGCACAGCCTCCCTGTTCTGCCCAGCTGGACAGAACCACAGTGACACTTGGACTAAGACCAGCCTCCCCAGGGGCCCCGGGCCACCTCCACACTTCTGAGTGCCTGTCCTGCCCTCTCACCTGAAGTGCCAGGAGCCTGCGGTCCAGAAAGTAGCAAACTCAGTTAGGAGAGAGGACCAGGCGTTTCACCAGGCCCCCAAGCTCCCTGCGGCCTGACAGATGGCTGCGAAGCTTCCAAGCTCCCCGGCCGCTGGCCTCTCACCAAGCACAAGCCAGTGTGGCACTCCTGCCAGGCGAGGACCTGCTGGCCTTTGTCACAGGCTCGGGGGATGGCATCTGTTTCCCGGGCATCTCAAGGCAGCAGCTCCTTTGCCCCCCACCCCACCCTGCCTGCCCCTCTCGACGGCCCTCAGGGAGCAACAGAGCCGGGAGCCCCAGGACCACCAATGCTGGAACCTCTGTCAAGAGGAGTGTTTCTGAGCTGCCCAGTGACACAGAGGCCCTGCCTTGACCTCAGTGTGGTGGAGGGCTGGGCTGGGCAGGTGTGGGGGACAGTCTGCAGGTACTTCTTGACCTCAGGCTCTTGGAGGGACCCTGAGGGACACACTTCACCCTGTCCACACCTGCACTGGCCCTTACCTCCCTGCAGCCCCACATCGAGCCTCTGGGTGACCCCTGCCCACCTCCGGCCTTGGTGACACCCCATGATGCCCACCAACTTGGCACAGGGCAAGTGGCCTGGCCACCAGACTCTCCCCAGCCCAAGGTGATAAGGTCAGCAGAAACCATGGAGCCTTGGCAGGGCCCCTCACCCAGATGAGAGGCTGCAAGGGGTGGGGGCCTGGGCTTGGCTGCAGCCCATTTCCCACTCTGGGAATGTGTCTCAGTTTGTGCTTTGTTTTCCCGACACCCCCTTCCCAGAGACACTAGTGGTCAGTGAAGGCCTGGGAGCTGCCTAGGAATCACAAAACATCAGGGCTGGGATGAAGCCATGTGGACAGAACTGTGGACATTGATCGGAAGAAGCTCACAAAAGCCCCCGTGCCACTAAGAAGCAATGGGTGTCAGGGATCCTGTTCCCCCAGTGGGGGTCCTGCAGCTCCCCAAGGCTTACCCTCAGCCCCACCCTTAACCAAGAGCTGAAGACAACACCTGGAACCCCTAGAGATGCCAGGCCCTTGCCCTGCTGTTGGGCCCCCAACCCCAAGGCTCCTGAGTAAAAGAGCTCCCCACCGCATTTGGAGTTCATGGAGCCCAGCCGTATGGTGAGCACCCCACAAACCAGCAACAAGGGCAGAACGGTCTTGCCCACCCCAGACCAGGCAAGGGCTGGAGTAGGTGACACTGTCCAGCTGCAGGCTACCAAGGGTCAGGCCCCAAGGCCGAAACCTCCTTGTGGGGCCTTTCTAGCTCAGGACCGCTTAACCCCTGGGACCTGTGGGGTGCCTTCTCCACCTGGCCACCACAGTGCGGCTGGGCTACTTCAGCTTGACTTGTCATCAGAACCAACCAGGATGGTAAACAATATGGACAGATTTCACCTGTTCACCTCAGACATACTGAGTGGGAATCCAGGCAGGCACGGGGCTGAGAGGTAGGACTGAGAGACTCGGACCGGGCTCCACCCCACCTCTCAGAGGGTCTGCGTGTGGGGTGGTGTTGGGGTCCCTGGTGGATCCATCCCGACCATCGACTGTACAGAAGTAAAAAAGTGCCAGAGCCCCAGAGGGGCGGTCAGCTGCCCTTGACCTCCGCTGGGGTCCATCCTGCCCGGGGTCCTGGAGGCAGCCCGTAGAGCTCTTTGCTGTCTTCACCAACCCTCAGGTTCAGAACAAAGAATTACAAGACAGGCTGTCTCCCAGGGGCCTGGGGTAAAGAGTTGGACACTCTTCCGTGCTGGGTAGAGATGCTGGTGACCAGGGCAGCCAGTGGGACAGCAGGGAGAGCCTGCTTCAGCTCCTGGCCCCGTGGCCTCCAGAGGCCCCTGTGAGTGGTGAGCAGGGGACCCCCATGCATCTTGGCTGACAGAAGGGTGTTTTCAATCTCCCTGCCCGGTGCAATCAGAGGCCACCGTGGACAGAGGAAGGGGTTCTGGGGCTCTGCTGAGTCACGTGGCCTCTGGGAGGAAACCTCAGCCATGCTCCTGGGGGCTCGGCAAACTCTGAAAACCCCCTGGCAACAGGAAAGTCCTGGAACAGGGCAGCCCCCACAGCAGACACACAGTCTCCTCCAGAGCAGGCCAGGGGATCAGCCCCACATCAGCGTGACAGTAAGCAGGGCTGCAGGGAGGGAAGCCAAGGTGCCGCCCTAGCACCGTGGGCGGGACAGTGGGGAGCATGGTGCTTGCCCCAGTAGGGGTGGGGGGAACAGCTGTCCTCTGCCTCACCATCCTGTCCGTCCGCTGAGGCCTGCAACAGCTGGAGTGGGGCTCAAGGGAGAATCACAGGGCCTCTGGGCCAGGCGGACAGCTGGCTCCATTCCTGGCATGCCTGATGCCTGCCAGGCCATCCAGGAACGGGGTGGCCTGGATTCCAGCCGAGGAGGTGGGGGGAAGGGGCTCAGGCCTGGGAAGCTTGCGGGGGAAACCAGACTGGGAACGTTTTGCCCACAATGTACCTCGGCCTCTCCCTGGCCCAGGCAAACCGCACCCCACATGACCCAAGGCTCCAGGCCTCCCCCAGGTCCCTAGATTTTGAGGAACCCAGGCTCAGAAGTGATGTTGGAGGGGTGTCCCCACACACAAGTGCAAGGTCACCGGAGCTGGGGGCCCCTTCCAGCAGTGTGTGGGTCTGCTCCGAACTATCTGCTCCCTACCCCAGGCGGGGCAGGGTCCCGGGGTGGGGTCCCAGTATGGACCCAGTTACTGGGGAGGGACTGACAGAGGCTGGCTCTGAAAAGACACATGCGAAGCCCCCTGGCTGAGATTTCAGGGGACACAGGCAGGGGGGAGGTGAGCCTCCGTGAAGCCCACCAAGCTGGCAATGGGTACACAGAGTCTGGTCAACAGCCCCTACCCCAGGGGCCCACCCCAGACAGCCCTGCTCAGGGCCTCTTGGACGAGAAGGAAGGTGTGTCCAGGAAGTGGCCACAGGACCCCTGTGGCTGGACAGGAAGGGACGAAAGTCTGAAAGCTGAACTGGGTTGGGGAGGGCCGGTCCAGGGGACGCTCCCCGCGTTTGGGTGCTGATCTGAGCTAGGCTGAGTGCAGGAACATGAGTGGCCAGGCCCGCTGACTGGTCCACCCCCAATTCCCGCCCCCCAGAATCCTTGCAGTCCCAGCTGTCTGGGAGGGGGTGCATTCTAGCCCTGGGGGAGGGGAGAGGAATCTGAGCTCTCCTCCCCTCCCCTGGAATCTGGTCAGAGGACGATACCCTCAGTCTCAAAGGAGTGGGTCCCTGGAAACCAGGGGCCAGAACGCTGTTTCTGGAGCGAGTAGAGCCTTCTGGAGTGTGTGGGGTATCTGGGCCTGGCTTGGGAGGAGCAGAGAGCCCATTGCACCCAATGAGCTCCTAGCAGGGGCTTGAGGGGCACAGGTGGGTGCAGGGCAGCTGGGCTATGCTGGGCAGAGGGTGACCATGGCCTCTCTGAGCTAGTTAGACACAACAGTGGGGAGTGGTGAGTATGGTCTACAGGGGGTGGGGTTGTCAGTGAAAGGGCCCAAAGGCAGGCATGGAGGTGGCTGGAGCTGTGGGGCTGGAGGCCTGAGGGGTCAGCTGCTGGAGGGTCGAGATGACAGGCACTTAGCTGCCAGGGGCTGAAACCCAAGCTGGCACACCGGAACTGTGGGAGGGTCTGTGGGGATGAGAGGGGATGCCCTGGTGCGTGTGGAAGTGTAACAACAAGCAATAGGTCCTAATAGGTCCCAATAGGTCCCAATAGGTCCTAATAGCTTATCACCCCCGTGATCATCACCCGTCCAGTCTAAGAGGCCTGAGGCCATCCCCTCTGGCCTCACCAGTGGCACTGGCTCACACATTGCACTCCTGGGCCCAGCCCAGTGCCTGCCCAGCAGCTAAGTAGTGTGAGGATGTGGTCGTATCTAAGGGTGCCCATGTGCAGAGTGAGGGCTCTGTGCTTCCCTCCACCTGCTGGCTCCCAGGCTGCAGAGACCTCGGGGTGTGGGGGTTGGGGGGCTGGCAGGAAGTGTGGAGGCAGAGCTATGTGTACTGGGACCTGTCTCTACTGGGCACGGGGCTCCCCAGAGAGAATGGGTTTCTGGAGGGCAGAGGTGCCCCTCCCCACCGGACACAAGGGGGCCTTGGGCTCCATCCAGCTAGGCGGTCAGCTGCCAACTCACGGGGGGTCGACATGGCTGGAACCTGGCCTCCAGGCTTTCCCAGCCAGGGGTGCTCCTGCTGCCCTCTCTTCCCATGCACCCCATAAAACTGAATACCCCCAGACTCTAGGGCTGAGGCCAGCACCTCCAGCGTGAGGGCGGCCTTCTGGGTCCTCTCTCCTGGCGGTCCCTGAACTTGGCTCCCCGTCCTGTCCACTGGGGGCGGTTACACTACTCTCCCCCAGGGGCACAGAGCCCTGGACAGAGCTGCCCCACCCAGGACCTACCCCGGGCCCCTCAGCTCACAGCCGTCCACGGGAGCCCAGACCCAGCGGTCCCGGAGGACGGAAGCCAGGCTGCCCCACGGCACTTAGCACAGGGGCCAGCGACCCCCGCGCGGCGCCCGGCCTTACCTGGGCCAGCAGCCCGAGGGCGAGGAGGAGCGCGGCGTCCATGGGCCGGAAGCAGGCGGCGGGCAGTGTCGGGCTGCGGGAGCGGCGCCTTCTGCTGGGACAGGACCCGGCTGAGTGACAGCACAAGTGTACGGGCGAGGGAGTGACAGCACGTGTGCGGGGGCGAGGCGGGGCGTGGCCTGGGCGGGGCCTGCGGCTGAGTGACAGCATGTGTCCAGGGCGGAGCCGAAAGCTGGGCTCCGGGTCAGGCGGTGGAGAGGATGCCTGTCAGAAAGGCTGCGAACATTCTCCCTCACGCTGAGCACCTTGGTTCTCCTGCCTCAGGGCCTTTGCACTGGCCGTGTCTTTACCCAGAATGCCGTCAGGCTCCAGTTCCAAGGCAAAGCGCTTGGCGCCTTGAGGGCTCGATCACTTTTGCCTGCCAACCCCAGTGTTCATTTAGTGTTCCCGCTATGGGTGGAGCTCAGGGCGGGTTGACCCTTGCTGCCCCCTAGGGATAACATACAAGAAAGAGAGCCCAGCTCTGCCTGCTGCCTCCTTTCCTTCCTCGTCGGTTGGAAACGGCTGGGTGGAAGGGCCAGGCTGTCTTTCCCCTCCGAGTCCCTACCTCCTGGTGTGTCGCTCACAACCAGGGGAGGGTAGTGGGTAGGGAGGTAGCGGGTGCCCTGAGGACCTCGAGCAGGAGACTGAGGAGAGTCCTGTGTGGGAGCTGGTCTCCGCGGCAGAGGCAGGCATGGGGCCTCTGCCCCCCTCTCTAGATTGAGCAGGTGCAGCACCATCTGTGCCTCTAGCCTGCTTGGAAGGAGGCCAGGCTGTCGGGGTGGGGCGGGGGCTCCGGCAGTGACTGTATCCCTGGCACTCAGGGCTCCAAGGTGAGGGTGGAGGGCAGGAGTCCCTTCCATCTGCAGGCTCCGAGGCCCTAATGCTGAATAGTTCTGGAGGCCACCATCCTGCTTCTGAGGTCAGGGACCCCAAACCCGGATGGAGGAGGAGCCCTCCGAATGCTTTGGGGTTTCTGCCCCCATAGGTGAGGCAGAAGGGGGTAAGGGGGGCGCTGAATGCCCAAGTCCCCTGATTACCCTCAGGCACCCTCTCCTCTCACTAGTCCATCCCTGCTCTGTGCCATCTGTCTCAACATCCTCTGGGGATGAGGGCTCCAGGGGGAGGATGAGCTGGACCTGGTCTGGGGTAGAGGGGCGGCTCAAGAGATGCAGAAACCTGGGGCCTAGTCCAGCTCTGGCCCTTGCACAGGAAGTTCTCTCCACTGACCTCTTGTGTCTGGGCCTCGAGGGCTTATTCAGCACTGGTCCACCCCAGGGTGTCGGGGCTAGTTGGCCTTTTTCCCAGTGGACTCAAGGCTACTGACCCTCTGGGCATCCCCTCTCCTTCCCAACTCTGCAGGCCCCAGGCTGCCAACCCCAGGGTTCAACCCTTCACCACCAGCAGACCCTCCCTGGGGTCCTGTGTCAATGCAGGGGGGCCTGAGGTATGAGTGTCCTCACCCAGCCCCAAAGGGTCTGGACCCTCTTCCCCGGGTGGTCTCCCCTGATTCTGGTGGGGCTTGAGCACCTGTGAACTGGGTGGAGGGCAGAGGCTCCACTAGGGGGAGCCTTGGGGGAGGGGGGGTGGGAGGAGGGGGGTCAAACCTTGGGAGGTTCATCCACCTGTTTAGGGATTTGCAGCTTTCTCTTGATAAAAGAGAGGCAATGAGGCTTTCAGCAGGGAAGTGAAGCTCCTATAACTTTAAAAAATTATGTAGTTATATCAATAATAATGTAATGATAATGCAACAAGGATTATTATTACGTGTAAAAGAATAAAACAGTGAGGTTATAGAGTTGTTTCTGCTAAGTTTACAGTAACTTTCTGGCAATGCAGTCGGGTGTGTAACTGGGCTGCACGGCTGGTGTTCAGTGGGCGTTTGCTTGCTGGGGTCCCTGGGATAACTTCATGCCCCCACCCTAGGCCCAGTCTGCCCAGGGCTCCATGGTACACATGCCCATCCTGCAAGAGAGGATCAACTAGGGTCATGTGGCAAGGGGACAGATGGCCAGGTGACTAGCTCCTGGGGCTGCACAGAGCGGTGCTCACCCACCCACCCAGGGTTCAGTCTCTGTGTCCAGAATGGGGACACAGAGGGGAGGGAGAATGCCTGGGGATTCAGGAGAATTGGACAGAAAGGAAGAGACCTGGACACCAGGCACTGACCTGGGTGAGGACAGGTTCCTTGTGGACATGAACAGAGTGCCTGTGGTCGTCCAGATGGAGGTGCCCAGGGGCAGCTGTTGGTAACAACCGTCAAGGGCAGTGTTGCTCCGGGGGGGCCAGGCACTGATCTCACCCCACAGTGGCTGGCCCCTCTGGGGCCCCATTTTACCAGTCAAGGACCCAGAGGCCAAGGTGACACAGCCAGTCCTGGTGGGGTCTGGGAAGGAGCCCAGGCAACAGGCTTCAAGGCCCTCGCCCCTTCCAAGTTCAAGCCTGGTCTGGAGGCTGGGTGGAGGCAGATACTCCCTCCGCTCTTCCTCCCTCCCTGTCTCCCCCTCCCAACCCTCCCACTGTGCAGTTTCCCGTGCCAGGCCCCTTCCAGTCTCTGGGGCATCAGCTCTCACAAGGCTGCCCTCCCTGGGAAGTCAGGCACCAACAGATCCCAATGTGGTGAGGCAGCATGAGTATTGCGGGAGGCGGCAGGTGGTGGGGCTGGGGGGTGGGGTGGGGGCAGTCTTCAGTGGAGCCAGGCACATTGGGGTAGATATGGGAGGGTCCTGAACCGCTGCCTGGCCCCATGGCCAGGATGCAGCATTAGGGCCCTGCAGAGGGCTTCCTGTCCCTTAAATGGGGCCCAGGGTCAGAGAGGACAGCGGGGTGGGCTGGAGCGTGGAGAACGCAGGCTGTCACTACCCCGTCCAGACTGTGCGCGCCCCCTGGCGGCCACAGCACAGCCAGGCAGGGCCTCCCAGAACCACACAGGTATGAGTGTCCACAGGCAAGTTTGGGGGGGGGGGGCTTGCCTATTCTGGAGCCCAGTGACGGTTCCCAAACACACATTGAATGGTTATTCTCAAACTGTTTCTAAAGTCTTGGGTGCACAGAAGACTTTGGACAAACAAATGGACAGAGACAGAAGACAGAGCAGGAGCTGGGGGTACTGGCAGCTCCCACTGGCCCTACAGCCCTGAGAAAATGGGAGCTGGGCTAGAGGCCCTGGGGTGCAGACTCTGTCCCAGCCATCCCCAGGGCTGTCTCTGAGTTTCAAATTATCCGCCCCCCACTCCCGCCCCCGCTGGGACCAGGGTCCTTCCTGCCCAGCAGCCCTGACACAAGGGATGAAGGGTCCCAGCAGGTACTGGAGCAGGAGGAGGGCAGGGATCCCTCCTCNGGAGGGGGGTCAAACCTTGGGAGGTTCATCCACCTGTTTAGGGATTTGCAGCTTTCTCTTGATAAAAGAGAGGCAATGAGGCTTTCAGCAGGGAAGTGAAGCTCCTATAACTTTAAAAAATTATGTAGTTATATCAATAATAATGTAATGATAATGCAACAAGGATTATTATTACGTGTAAAAGAATAAAACAGTGAGGTTATAGAGTTGTTTCTGCTAAGTTTACAGTAACTTTCTGGCAATGCAGTCGGGTGTGTAACTGGGCTGCACGGCTGGTGTTCAGTGGGCGTTTGCTTGCTGGGGTCCCTGGGATAACTTCATGCCCCCACCCTAGGCCCAGTCTGCCCAGGGCTCCATGGTACACATGCCCATCCTGCAAGAGAGGATCAACTAGGGTCATGTGGCAAGGGGACAGATGGCCA
Organism: Oreotragus oreotragus; assembly: GCA_006410675.1. Lineage (NCBI taxonomy): Eukaryota > Metazoa > Chordata > Mammalia > Artiodactyla > Bovidae > Oreotragus > Oreotragus oreotragus. The sequence goes on along the minus strand of SJYX01023401.1, from coordinate 881,420 downwards.
GGTGACTAGCTCCTGGGGCTGCACAGAGCGGTGCTCACCCACCCACCCAGGGTTCAGTCTCTGTGTCCAGAATGGGGACACAGAGGGGAGGGAGAATGCCTGGGGATTCAGGAGAATTGGACAGAAAGGAAGAGACCTGGACACCAGGCACTGACCTGGGTGAGGACAGGTTCCTTGTGGACATGAACAGAGTGCCTGTGGTCGTCCAGATGGAGGTGCCCAGGGGCAGCTGTTGGTAACAACCGTCAAGGGCAGTGTTGCTCCGGGGGGGCCAGGCACTGATCTCACCCCACAGTGGCTGGCCCCTCTGGGGCCCCATTTTACCAGTCAAGGACCCAGAGGCCAAGGTGACACAGCCAATCCTGGTGGGGTCTGGGAAGGAGCCCAGGCAACAGGCTTCAAGGCCCTCGCCCCTTCCAAGTTCAAGCCTGGTCTGGAGGCTGGGTGGAGGCAGATACTCCCTCCGCTCTTCCTCCCTCCCTGTCTCCCCCTCCCAACCCTCCCACTGTGCAGTTTCCCGTGCCAGGCCCCTTCCAGGCTCTGGGGCATCAGCTCTCACAAGGCTGCCCTCCCTGGGAAGTCAGGCACCAACAGATCCCAATGTGGTGAGGCAGCATGAGTATTGCGGGAGGCGGCAGGTGGTGGGGCTGGGGGGTGGGGTGGGGGCAGTCTTCAGTGGAGCCAGGCACATTGGGGTAGATATGGGAGGGTCCTGAACCGCTGCCTGGCCCCATGGCCAGGATGCAGCATTAGGGCCCTGCAGAGGGCTTCCTGTCCCTTAAATGGGGCCCAGGGTCAGAGAGGACAGCGGGGTGGGCTGGAGCGTGGAGAACGCAGGCTGTCACTACCCCGTCCAGACTGTGCGCGCCCCCTGGCGGCCACAGCACAGCCAGGCAGGGCCTCCCAGAACCACACAGGTATGAGTGTCCACAGGCAAGTTTGGCGGGGGGGGGCTTGCCTATTCTGGAGCCCAGTGACGGTTCCCAAACACACATTGAATGGTTATTCTCAAACTGTTTCTAAAGTCTTGGGTGCACAGAAGACTTTGGACAAACAAATGGACAGAGACAGAAGACAGAGCAGGAGCTGGGGGTACTGGCAGCTCCCACTGGCCCTACAGCCCTGAGAAAATGGGAGCTGGGCTAGAGGCCCTGGGGTGCAGACTCTGTCCCAGCCATCCCCAGGGCTGTCTCTGAGTTTCAAATTATCCGCCCCCCACTCCCGCCCCCGCTGGGACCAGGGTCCTTCCTGCCCAGCAGCCCTGACACAAGGGATGAAGGGTCCCAGCAGGTACTGGAGCAGGAGGAGGGCAGGGATCCCTCCTCTATCTAGCCCTGTTATGCCCAGAAACACCAGCAGAGGGCAGTGTGACTCCAGGTAAGGTGGAGGCCGTTGTCTGGTCCTCCCTGAACGGGCCGGCCTTGAGTCTGGGGGGGCATGGCCTCTGCCAAGTGGCATCTTCAATGACCGAGCCAGGCTGCCCTGCCAGAATCCCAAGCTCCTGAGGCCAGCCTGGGCCTCAGACCACGGCGAGGACCTGCAAGGTCCAGGGCAGCAGGCCCGGCCACACTGATGCAGTGCAGGACAGGCCAGAGAACAGAGGTCTCTGGGCTCAAATGGTCAAGCATGAAAGCAATTTGTAAACATAGCTGGCACCCCCAGAGAGTGGCTATCATGGAAAAACCCACTCCAGTAAAAACCTTGACCAAGTGGGCAGGGCCAGGGCACCCCTGCACCCTCAGACTCCAGGGCAGGAGTGCACTCCTCTGTCCTGCTCACTCAGAGGCCTCAGTGAGCCTGTGTCCTGCACACACATCAGGTCACAGCCCTCACAAGCCACGTCCTGTGCATGTCACGTGCACCTGGTGCCAGCCTGGGCTGGAGAGGGTCCTCGTCTGGAAGAAACTGGGGGGATGTTGTTGTTTAGTCCCTAAGTCCTGTCCAAATCTGTGGGACCCCATGGACTGCAGCACGCCTGGAGTTTGCTCAGATTCATGTCCACTGAATTGGTGATGCCATCTAACCATCTCATTCTCTGTCGCCCCCTCCAACGAGTGGGCTCTTTGCATCAGGTGATCAAACTATAGGAGCTTCAGCATCAGTCCTTACAATGAATATTCAGGGTTGATTTCCTTTAGGATTGACTGATTTTCTCTCCTTGCAGTCCAGGGACTCTCAAGAGTTTTCTCCAGCACCACTATTTGAAAGCATCAATTCTTCAGCGCTCAGCCTTCTTTGCAGTCCATTCTCACATCCATACATGACTACTGGAAAAACTATATGGAAAAACCATATGGAAAAACCATATGGAAAAACAATTGACTATATGGACATTTGTTGGCCAAGTGATGTCTCTGCTTTTTAATATGTGGTCTAGGTTTGTCACAGTTTTTCTTCCAACAAGCAAGCATCTTTTGATTTTGTGGCTGCAGTCACTGTCCCCAGTGATTTTGGAGCCCAAGAAAAGAAAATCTGTCACTGCATCCACTTTTTCCCCTTCTATTTGCCATGAAATAACAGGATCAGATGCCATGACCTTAGTTTTTTGAATGTTGGGTTTTAAGCCAGCCTTTTCACTTTCTTTTTGTGCTCCTGGTGGGGCATGAAGAAAATGTCAGGAGAAACCCGTGGTGCTGCCTGGGGCTCTTGGTTCCAATGTGGAGCTCCTGGGGCCATAGCAGAAGCATCTCTTCTTGCACCCTCATCAAGAGGCTCTTTAGTTCCTCTTCGATTTTCTGCCACAAGAGTGGTATTATCTGCAAATCTGAGGTTGTTGGTATTTCTCCTGGCAATCTTGATTCCAGGTTGTGACTCATCCAGCCCAGCATTTTGTTGGATGTACTCTGCACTTAAGTTAAATAAGCAGGGTGACAATATACAATCTTGTCATACCCCTTTCCCAATTTTGAACTAGTCCATTGTTCCATGTCTGGTTCTAACTGTTGTTTCTTGACCTGCATACAGGTTTTTCAGGAGTCAGGTAAGGCGGTCTGGTATTCCCATCTCTTTAAGAATTTCCCACAGTTTGTTGTGATCCACACAAAGATTTTTGTGTAGTCAATGAAGCAGATGTTTTTCTGGAATACCCTTGCTTTCTCTATGATCCAACGATGGGCTCTGGCAAATGAGACCGCTCAGTGGCTGATCCTTCTGGCCTGGGGAGAGGGGAGGGGAGGTCAGGGGCTGTTCCTGGGCGCCATGGGCACCACAGGCTCCCCGGGCTCTAGGGTACCAGTCCTTTCATCTGCCTCTCGGCTCTTCCCAGGCGTTCAAGATCTGCCACCAGTGCAGCTGCTCCTTGATACCTCCCCAATCAGAGCTGGTGAGGGCCAGGAGGAATGGAGGGGTGCTGGCATGGGAGGGGGACATGCGGTGCGCTGGGAGGGACCTCCAGAAGGAACGTGGGGTTCCGTCTGCCCAGGCAGACTCTCTCCCCCAATCCCCAGCCTGCCCAACTGGGCACCAGCGACACTTTCTCTCAATGAATACAGAGAGGACTAGTGACAAACTTAGGAGCAAAGGATCCCAAACTGCCTCATAAACCACATTAACCGCCATTTAGATTAAATCAGCCACTGAAACAGGACTCCGCCCTGCCCACCCTGAGGGCGGGGAAGATCCCCGTCCCGCCCACTCCCCGGGGGCGGGAGCTCACTGGCCCGCCCACTCAGCAGGCACAGGCCCCCGGGGCGGGTCTTGGGCCCTGCGCGTCCCTCTCCTGGGACCCACCTGAGGAGGAAGATGCGGGCTGGGTGGGCTTGGGGACCTGAGCCCTTCCTGTCGGCCTTTCTCCTCCAGACACAGGACCCTGGCAGGATGTCCAGGGACAGACCTGCACTGGTTGGAGCTGCAGGCCCGGGCCCTACAGAGCAGCGACCAGCTAGCAGCCTTCTAGCCTCTAATGGAGAAGAGTCGTACGTTCCGCCACTCTCCTTGGTCCTGAAGCTGGGAGCCTGTGCGCACCTGGCAGGCATCCCAGCCCCACCTCTGCCCCTTTCCCCACACGTTCTGGGGACCGGAACTTCCCAGACTGTCGTGCCCTGTGGCTCCCCTCCTGCCAGTCCTCTGGACCTGCCCCCACCCAGGCCCTCAGGGCTCCATCCTAGGCCTGAGTGAGGCAGACACTTACTGGTGTCCAGGACAAGGAAAACCTTTTTGGCACCAGAGGAGCAGGCAGCCCGTCCGTCATTCGAGTGAGGAAAAGTAGAGACTTGTATACACCCTCAGCCACGTTATTGAAACAACTGCAGAGAAATTCGGGTTAAAATGAAATCCCATTGAGCCAAGAGTGGATAAAATTTCAGAAAACTTAATGACTGACTATGGAAAAGTATAGTAATTTTTAATTTTTAAATTTATTTTTGTCTGTGCTGGTCTTCGCTGCTGCACTGGCTTTTCTCCAGTCACAGGGAGCGGGGCTACTCTCCAGTTGCGGTGTGCAGACTTCTCATTGCTGTGGCTTCTCCTGCTGTGCTGTGGCTTCTCAAGGTGTGCAGGATCAGTAGTTGCAGCTCTTAGGATCCAGAGCTCAAGCTCAGTAGCTGGGGCACACAGGCTTAGTTGCCTCTAGGCCTGTGCGATCTTCTCAGTCCAGTGATCCCTGGGTCAAACCCATGCCCCTGCACTGGCAGGAGGACTCTTAACCACTGGACAACCAGGGAAGCCCTGAAGCCTATTAATTTCTGTATCAAAAACAAAACTGAACTGTTATAGAAACCTGAGATGGCAGTGGGGCAGGTACTGGCAGACATCATCCTGGCCATGGGGGAGCCCTGTGCTGCATAACTGTGAAGAACTCAGACCTTATCAGTTCACTTGCTCAGTCGTGTCCGACTCTGCAACCCCATGGACTGCAGCACGCCAGGCTTCCCTGTCCATCATCAACTCTCCAAACTTGTTCAAACTCATGTCCATAGAGTCGGTGATGCCATCCAACCATCTCACCCTCTGTCATCCCCTTCTCCTCCTGCTTTCAATCTTTCCCAGCATCAGGGTCTTTTCAAATGAGTCAGTCCTTCGCATCAGATGGCCAAAGTATTGGAGCTTCAGTTTCAGCATAAGTCCTTCCAATGAATATTCAGAACTGATTTCCTTCAGAATGGACTGGTTGGATCTCCCTGCAGTCCAAGGGACTCTCAGTAGTCTTCTCCAACACCACAGTTCAAAGGCATCAATTCTTTGGAGCTCAGCTTTCTTTACAGTCCAACTCTCTCATCCATACATGACTACTGGAAAAATCATAGCCTTGACTATCAGACCTTTGTTGGCAAAGTAATGTCTCTGCTTTTTAATATTAGCAAGTATTTAAATGTCTTAAGGGTACTCAAAAACAGAACTTTAGTTTATAATTTCCAAACAAATAAAGAGAAAAAAGTAGAGAAGTTTATTACTACAATGAAAGAGAAGGCAAAACAGCAACCCCACATCCCTAAGGTGGCGGCAGAGAGCACAACTAGGGATTGTGGAGATAAATCCAAAGACATCAACAGTAACAATAAACGCACTGCACTTGTTCACTAAAGAAGTCACTGGAGTAAAAACATCAGACCTAGATGTGCTGCTGACAAGACACCACAGCTACATGGGGGCGGGGTGTGAAGGAGCCCAGGAACAGAACGAACACCAACCCTAGAAGCCGGACAGCAGTACTGAACTCAGACAGGTTGTGACTTAACAGGGAAACTCAAACAGAGATAAAGAGAGACTCCATATGTAATTTGAAATGTGGTATTGGAGAAGACTCTTGTGAGTCCCTTGGACTGTGGAGATCAAACCAGTCAATCCTAAAGGAAATCAGTCCTGAATATTCATTGAAAGGACTGATGCTGAAACTGAAGCTCCAATACTTTGGCCACCTGATGTAAAAAACTGACTCATTGGAAAAGACCCTGATGCTGGGAAAGATTGAAGGCAGAAGGAAAAGGGNCCTAAAGGAAATCAGTCCTGAATATTCATTGAAAGGACTGATGCTGAAACTGAAGCTCCAATACTTTGGCCACCTGATGTAAAAAACTGACTCATTGGAAAAGACCCTGATGCTGGGAAAGATTGAAGGCAGAAGGAAAAGGGGACGACAGGTGAGATGGTTGGATGGCATCACCGACTTGATGGACATGAGTTTGAGCAAGCTCTGGGAGTAGGTGATAGACAGGGAAGCCTGGCGTGCTGCAGTCCATGGGGTCACAAAGAGTCAGCCACATGACTGAGCAACTGAATTGAACTGATATGTAATAATAAGGTATGACCAGGGGCTAAGCACCTACTGCTGAAACAAGTCAGAAGAACAGCCTCCTGAAGGGACAGAAATTGCTGCTGTGAAGGGGGCGCAGGAGGTACCAGGAACTCCAAAGCACAGGAGCCCCGCGGCCCACATTCTCCGGGTCACTGCAGAGACGGTGGGGAAACGGTGGACACAGGATGTGCTTTCATCACTCATGGGTTAAGAGGGTAAATCAAAGAAGCAGACTTCCCTGGTGGTCCAGTGATTAAAAATCGGCTAGATCCTTGGTTAAAGGAGGATTCCATGGGCTGTGGAGCAACTAAGCGCGGGAGCCCCAACTACTGAGTCTGTGCTCTCAAGCCCGTGCGCTGCAATGAGAGAAGCCGCCGCCACGAGAAGCCCATGCACCACAACTAGAGTTGCCCTGGCTCGCCGAAGCTAGAGAAAGCCTGCACGCAGCAATGAAGACCCAGTGCAGCCAAGAACAAAGCAAATTTTTAAAAATTAAGGAAAAAAAAAATCAAAGCAGAAGTGACCCAGAGTTTGGAGCTGGGTGGGGAGGGGAGAACAGCCAGGTGAAGACCGTGAGGGCAGGTCCAGTCAGCTACCAGGAAAAGACACTACAGAAACAGAAGAAACCGGGAGGAGGGTGAGCCACCAAAAAGGAGAGCCAACCAGATGCACCAGCAAGACTGGAGAGGGACTTCGTGCCAGTAGGTCTGAAACCTGGAGGAAGTAAACGGCTTTATAGAAGATTCAGATCATTAAATGGAAGTAACATCTCTGAATAAACCCGTAACCCCCGAAGAGCCCACATGCATCACCAAAGACAGCCCAGCCCAACCAAGGAGACCACTGGCCCTGGGGGTCTCAGGCCAGCCTCACCCTCCCTCAGAGCCCTAGGTGAGACCCCTGGCTTGTGTGTGGGGACTCCATCTCCAGGTGTCTGTGGCAGGTTTGGCATGGTGAAGGCAGCTCTCTCCCCCTCTAACCTTACAAGAACCTAATTATAGGGGTGACATCACTAGGCAGCCGAAACTGACTCCTGACTCACACTCCTGAGAGGACACCATGCCTTGTTTAACCTGCCGATGCTTTTCCTGGACAAAAAAGAAGCAAGCACTAAAGAACTAAGCGCTTAAAGAACAACTAGCTCTTACCCCTTAGCCCCTCAGCCAGAGTCAGCCAGTGGATCAGGTGAAGAGCCGGCGACATGAGAGCAGCGGGAGCCAGAGGTCCAGTGCCGCCCAAGAGGACTGGCCACCGGCCAGCGCCCAGCCGGGGAGGCCAGCCTACTGCACAGGCGGTGACTGTGCATGGCCAGGCCTCTTGCGGGAGGGTGCTGAGGTGGATGTGCCTGGGGCTGGCCTCAGGCAGTCTCAGGCTGCACACACAGGGTGGGGCAGGGGCCCTGGCCCCACATGCTTCCCACCTGGGCCTCGGCTCTGTCCTGGTTCCCGCTCAGCCTTCCCATGACCCTTAGGCCTCCCAGGGTACCTCTGCCTTTGGCTGGGGAGGGCAGAGGAGCCTGGGCCGGGCAGCAGGGGCCAGTGGGGGTCTGGGAAGGAGAGAGACATCTAGACAAAGACCGGAGTGGGCTGGGGGTGCTGCAGAGGAACAGTACAGGGGAAGGGAGGGGTCAAGGGTCAGGGGTGCAGTAGTGGGGCCATTCGTGGTCAACCTCTGGCTACTGAGCACTCTGGACCCTGAGGATGGTGGGACCCAGGCTGCAGCCACGACTGGGAACAAGTGGCCCCAGAGCCCCAGATACTGGCCCCCAGCCCGACCTGGTCTAGGTGGCCACTCTGGGGCCAAGAGTTAGGCACTCCCTGCCCTCTGGTCGCCTGAGCCACAGCCCTGGCCCTAAAGGTCTAGTGAGCCTCGGCCAGGGCCACAGGTGCTGGACACCCCACAGCCACCCACTCTTGTGGGAAAAGCCCTCCCAGAGCCTCTGTCCACCTTGGCCCGTAGCGTGCACACACGTGCAGACCGCGCCCTCCCCATGCGAGGGCAGGGACCACACAGACCCAGACAGGATCGCCGGACAGGCACTGTCTTCTCTGCAAGGCCTTTACTGAGTTTCCAGGGAGACCGGCTTCCCCGAGATGCCTCTGGACACACAGGGACCTGGGGTTAGGGGTGCAGAGCATATGGGACTGTGGGGTGTGCCTGCAGCCACAATGCCATTGCAGGGTTTACGGTGGTCTCATTCTGGCTGCGCGGGAGGCTGGCTCACTGGTTCCCGGCTGCAGAGGTGCCTTTCTCATGTGGGTAAAGCTGCTGGACGAGGTCTCGCTTGTTGACCTTCCCCATCTGGTTCCGCGGGATCTCCTCCACTAGCAGCAGCTCTGAGGGCACAGCGTACGGGGCCAGGACGCCTCTGCAGAGACAAGGGGCCTGAGTGCAGGGGCCGCGGGGATGGTTGGCACCTTTCTCCAGTGGGAAGTTACTGGAGGGGTGTGGTTGGCACCTCGCACACCCCTGGGTGTCCTGACCATGCATGCACACCGGCCAGCACTGCCCCGCCCACACCAGAACCGATGCCCACAGAGTGGGAGGGGCCAGGTTGATGAGGCATCCTCCTGTGAACAGCCCCGTCAGCTCTGAACCCCACGTTGAGGCTGCAGGCGCCGTGGCTATCCTGAGCAGAGCTCCCTGCGCCATGGCCGCACACGGGCCCCTTTGTAAGAGACCAGCAGAAGCACAGTGCTGCCTGGGGCAGGGGGGCAACAGAGGCAGGACGCATAGCCCAAACCCCAACCCACAGTCACCAAAACGGGAACAGAAGTCGCAGGCATGGAGAGGAGCAGTCTAAAAGCCTGTGAGCTCCCCATTTCTGAGAACAGACCCATTCTCCTCTGGAGAACATCAGGTCAGCAAGTGGTCTGGGAGAAACCGGTCAGGGCAGACTGCCGCCTGAGTGGGAACCCCGCGGAGCTGAGCTGTTTGTTCCAGAGCTTCCCTGCAGGGAAATCCCCATTGTTCAGCCCCTTGGGAGCACGTCCCTGCTGCAGAGCTCCATCTGGGCACAGGATTCCTGAACTAACCCCCCGCCCCCGCCCAGGGGGTGTAAGCCCCACATGGGCTTCTGTGACTGGACAGTGTGATGGGCAGGTCAGGTCCAGACCCAGGAATGTGGCGCTGCTGCCCAGCCCCAAGCCACGCGCACTCCTAGTGTCACAGTGCCTGAGCTGGGAGGGGGTGGCTGCCAGCTTCCCCCAACCCCGCTAGGAGCACAGCAGTCTGGGGGAAGGGGCAGGATGGACCTCTAATCGGGGGCAGACAGACTGTGAGGCAAGAATCTTCAGGAATGAAAAAACAGCAGTGGAAGGGAAAACATTATTTTAAAATAACCTTTAAAAAAGACCCTTATATGGCAACAGACATGACAAAGAAACAGCAGCTTCACTGAGCCAGTGTCAAGAAGGACTGGAGTGAGGCCCCTCCTGCATACTCCCCCTCCAGGGGTGTAGACAGATCTGGAGCCAGCCCTGCCCTCTGAGAGGAGGACCTTTGCCCTCCCTCCACCGGGCGGGCAGTTGCGGGGTCACTATCCACGGCTGCCTCCTGTGAGGACACAAAGCCCAGGGTCCCAGCTGCCCCAGGCCCACCCTGCGGGGCGCATCTCCCAGGACCCCAAGCTCTCGGCAGGCAGCAGACCCCGTGGAGAGATGCCGGGAGCCTGGGGCGACAAGAAGCAGCTCTAATGCTGGGAGACTCGCTCTCAACACAGGATGGTGAGCTCTGCCTTTTAACAAAGCAACTGTTTAACCAAAGCAGCAAAGCCAACTAGAATCCTGCTCACGCCTTTGTGAAACTATAATGTTCCAGCTGTGATTCTGCAAATCCAGGGGAATCTAATGGCCCAGCTGTGCTGCCCGATAAACAAGGACTCCGACTGCTCCCAAGACCCCGCTGGGAGAGCCACAAGTATATTCAGTGTCAAGGAGGCAGCAGAAGTGGGGGTGGGGACGGGAGAGGGAGGAACCTCCTACATCTAAGATAAAGAACGTGGGGACAGAATTAACAGCTTTCTGAGCTCAGCCAGCAGCGAGCACCCACAGGCCCCTGCAATGCCCTGAGCTCAGCGGTGCCCCTAGCCTGCTCAGCCTGCCCCAGCGTCCTCTGAGCTGAGCTCTGCAAATGGACCTTCCTTGACGAGGTCCCTCCTACACCCAGGAGAGGACACAGGTGCATACGGGTCTCCCGTCTGCCTCAGAACCTGCTTGGAAGCTCAGACCTGAGTCAGGGGCCAGGGTCCTACATCTGTTCCTGCCATCACAACTCAGCCTTCTTGGGGTCCTTCAGGCCTCACATGTGTCAGCGGGGAGCAGCTCCTTAAGGACTACCTTCACACCTTATGTCTATGTATGTGGGGGCAGCTGCTGTAAGGACCACGATGCCCGCTAGCCATCACTACACAGCTGTCTTGGGGTCCTTCACACCTCGAGTGTCTGTGTGTATGGCAGGGCGGGGAGCAGCTCCCATAAGGATCACATAGCTCAGCCCTCACCTGGCCCACTCCTTGAGCTCCCGGTGGGACAGCGAGTGGCCCTCTTGAAGGGTCACCACTGCAGTAACCCGCTGGCCCCATGTCATGTCTGGAACTCCAATCACAGCCACATCTGTGGAGGAAGCAGAGGGAGGGATCTCAGGACAGCACCAAAGGCTGCAGGAAGGACCCAGAGAAGCTTGAGTGGCCAGAAATGGGGGCACAGGGCACCCTGGGGTGTCAGGACAGCCCGGGACACCACCACTCCTGACCACGGGGTCACGGCCTGCACTGGCCAACCTGGACCTGAGACAGGGAGCAGGGAGGGGAGCGGAGGACCTGAAGGTGTGCCCCGACACACACAGGAAGCCACATCTGGACCGGTCCCAAGACGGCCCAGGAAGCCAAGGGCAGCTGCGTCAGCTGAAGGGCAGGGCCACAGGGCCACTCACCGGTGATGCTGGGGTGGGCCAGCAGGATCCGCTCCACCTCCAGGGCGCTGACCTTGTAGCCGCCGCTCTTGATGATATCCACTGAGGTGCGGCCACGGATCCAGTAGCTGCCGTCCTTGAACACTGCCGTGTCACCTGGGGAGAGGCCTGGGTCAGCTGGTTGGGTGTGGCCCCGTGACTCGGGGTGTCTACATCTCTCTGGAACAAGCCGGCCAGTGCCATGTGGACAGCTGGGGGCCTTGCGTGATGCTCACACAGATGCCTCTGTGGCCACATCCCACAAGGACCATCGTGAAATAGCCCACAGCTTCCCAGGACCACGGAGGCAGGAGATACAACCCACAGGACCTCCCTGGGTTCCAGCCACAGAAGGGCCTGGCGTGGCATCAGGGTAGACCCTTCCCAAAAGGGCGTGGGCCACACGTGGTGTCACGTGGGGGATCTGGCAGGAGGAAGGGACCCCCCTGCCACGCTCAGTGTGGGTGCTTCCCACCCCAGCAAGAGTACGGGACACATGCCCGCTGGGGCATCGTGGGCACAGGGGGAGCAGGGCTGCGGGTGAATGCGCTCACACAAGTGTGCACGCATGTGTGAGACTGGGCACATGGGAACGCCCGCCCGTGCTCTGAGAGCCGCACTGACGCACCACCGTCTGCTCTCACGCACTTCACGCGGGTGATTAGCTGGAATAAATCAATATTTCATGATACATTGCCGTCCAATGCAGGAGGCCCATCCATCAGCTCACTCTCCCGGAGCCCAGCCGCGCGGGGCGCTCCAGCCTATTAAACAAGATGGATGGCTGTGCCTGGCTGGCCACGGCGGGAGCTGGGCTCCTGAGGTGGGGGCCCTCCTGCCCAACATGAAACAGGATGAAGGGGAGGCCTGAGAGCCACCACAGTCCCTGGATGCGTGATGGGTGGTGCATGGTGGGGAAGGACGCGTATGACAGGAGTGACAGGCAGGTTGCAGGGACAGGACGCAGGGTGCCCCATCCCCCGAGGCCCACCAGCCCGGCTATGCGGCTCTGGCGCTGGCCATGTCCCCTCCACACTGGATGGCTTCTCCATCCCTGAGTATCAACCCCAGCCCAGGGTGGTCCCTCCTGAGGCTTCCAGACCTGGCTCCCACTGGCCTCCACCTGCCAGAGACCCAGGGGTGTGGGGGTCATTGCCCTGCCCTGGGCTCCACGTCCCACACCTGGTCCTGCCAGGGACATCCCCAATGCCCACACCAATGCTAAGGTGGCCTCAGGGCTCCTAGCCACAACACCTGCACCCTCCTTGCTCTGATGTCAACTAAACCCAGGGCGAGAGCTCCCAACGGCCACACCCACATCCGCCAGCAGACCACCAGCCATGCCCCTCACCTGGGGGCGCTCACGCCCACCGCCCACCTGCAGTATCTGCTTCTCCACCTCCACCTGTCCGCTGATCTGCTCAGACATCACTACCATGGCCTCACCAGCTGCCTGCCACCCCCTTGACCCTGCACACCAGGTGGTCCACTTACTGACCTCCTCCAGCCACATGAAGAGCAGTGAGACTAGGGTCTTTGAGCAAAGCCAGCCCCAAGATGGCAGGGCTGGTGGAAGGACACACGGACGCCGGACTTGGGGAGGTCCCGGGTCTGTGTGCTGAGTGAGGGAGGCCCTGCTACTCCCTGGGGTCACAGTCAGGCAGGAAGTAAGGATACACATCATGGAGGTCCTCGATTACCCAGTGGCCTCAAATTGGTCACAACAGCCTCATAAGAGGGAGGAAGACAGAGATTTGAGACAGACAGACGGACGCAGAACATGAGGATGGAGGCAGAAGGTCCCGGAGGGTCTGTGCCCCTTGGTGTGGCCCAGTAGGAGGCCAAGGAGAACAGGAGAAGGAAAGCGGACACACGACACCTCCCTTGAGCAGGGCCTCAACACACAGTTCAGATCGCTCCCTCTTGGAATAAAGCCAACAGCATCTGGCTTTTTTAAGGCACCAAAGCTATGCAGAGGGGACGGGAGGGGGCATGCTGGGGAGAAGACTGGCAGCTGGGAGGCAGGGAGACAGACTCTACGGGCCATTTATGGCTGGGCTGGCAGGTGCCCTGCGGGAGGCGCGGAGGGTGGCTGAGAGCAGGGCGCAGGGGCACTGGCCCTCAGTGCACGGCTGCCGCCTGCGCTCTGGGGACAGAGGGGCTGGAGGGCAGCATGGAGCCCAGCCCCAACCTGCCTCCTGCTCTCAGCCCCCAACCCCCGCTGGACAGCAGAGAGTAGAACTCAGCCATCAAGTGTGCTAGTGAGACGAGGACAGTCAGAGCCCCAGAGGCAGGGGGCTTGTCGACCAAAGGGCTCCCAGGGCAAAGGGACTCAAGAGAGAGGAAAGGTCACGATGCACCAGGAGCAACGCGGTTGCAGCCAGCAGCGCCCACAGAAGTTCTGGCCCGGCCTGGCCCAGCCAGATGAGTATGCCAGTGGACACAGCTCTCTGGAGCGCACCTGCTGCTGCCCACTTCAGAGGCTCCTGGGAACATGGCCCGAGCTGAGGAGGATGACACAGGGGTGCAGGGACAGACGTGACCCTGGAGGAAGGAGGAGGTGGGTGGGAGCTGTATGCTGGTGTGGGGGAGGGGGAGCACTGGGGGATTTCTTGTGGAGGCTGGACAGACTAGCACCCCAACTCAGGAAGCCCCGATAAGTGTGTCCATGAGTATCTGGCAGTCCCTGGGTGGCCTCCAGCTGCCAGTGTGGACAAAGCTGGGGTACGAGGGCTCCTCCCCAAATCTGACAGATGGCTGGAGTCTCCCAGCTGCTCGTATGGTACCTTGATGAAAACAAGAGGCCCAGAGGCCTGGGCTGGCCTGGGCAGACACGGAGGCCAAAGGGCAGCACAGAGGCCTAGCAGGAGCGAGACCAGATGGGACCCGCCGTCCGCACAGGAGCCGTGCCAGGCGAAGCAAAGCTGGGTGTGCCAGAAGAACGCAGAGAAGCAGATCTCGGCGACCACTGGGGACAAAGGGTTTCACGCAATATACAAAGTAAAGCCCACATAAAGGGATGGCCGCCAGGCTGCACCACAGTCCACCGCACAGGCTGTGGCCTGCGGGGTGGCGGGGCCAGTGGGTCAGCAGCCGGCCCGCACCGTGCGTCCTGGGGGTCCGGAGGGCCCTGCCGGGGGGGCGGGCATGTGCTAGTCGTTCACGGTCAGCAGATGCGAAGGAGACGACACCTTCCAGCTACACGCGCTATCACAGCCTAACAGGAAACTCCCTCTTTTCAATACGCTGCCTGATTCCTGTGCACAATGGATGCACAGGTCATGGAAAAAATGTGTCAGAGCTCAGTGTGCACCTGGTGAGCGCAGGGCAGGTGAGCCTGGTGCAGGGTGAGTGCCAGGCAGGGGGGCCTTTGTCTCAGACAATTGAGAGCATCTCACCTTCACGTGTGGCGGTGGAGCTCACCCAGGAAATTCTGCCGAGAGAAACAAAGGACTAGAGGGAACCATGCAGAGATAGCAGCTAGTGTCCTGCGCATGGTGCGCAAACCTGTGACAGCTGCGCACACCCGCGGACACGCATGGCACATGCCAGAAGGGCTCCCTGAGGCCGGGATCACTCGGGCTGTGGGTGCGGAAGGCTTGCAATCCTCTGTGGGTTGGATGCACTCAAGGGGTCCATGAACCCAGCAGCAAACGAGGGGTCTATAAACATCGGAGCCTACACCTCTGTGTGTGAATGGATTCCTAGGAGCCCTCCTGACACGCACCCCGCCCGTGGGAGCCAAGCATCCACCTCGCAGCACTGAGCATCAGCTCCGGAAGAGTCTCTGCCAGTTTGGTGGATGGAGTCTGTCTCCATACTTGCCTTTCACCACTGGGAAGTGAAACAGTTTCTGCATTTTTATGGCCGACCGCACTTCCCCTCCACCTGCCTATGGCCTTATTTCCTCCTGGGCTCTGGGCACAGGGGGCCATGCTCTCGGCCTGGGTCAGCCCTCATGTCCTGGGCTCCCCAACCTCCCCACGCTCAGCCAAGTGTGTGCAGGGCCATGGAATGGCTCCCTTATATTTTCCGCTGGTGAATCTTCTTTTTTTTTAGATAAATACCCTTTAAGGTTTTTCTCTGGTAATATCATTGTGTGCTTGTTAACAGAAGAAAAAGGGATCATCAATTCAGTGCCAAGGTACCCTGTTACATTCTGGTGGGCTTCTTACGCACCCTTCCCCAGTTACCTGAGCTTCTTCTACACGTGTGGATTTATCATCAGGGATGTTCCATCGCCTATGTCACTAACAGCACACTGTGTGAGGAGACTTTTAAAGGGTAGAGACTTTGTCTCTTTGTTCATATGTTTGATTTGGCTGTGCTGGGTCTTCGCTGGTGGGCAGGCTTTTCTCTAGCTGTGGCGAGCGAGCGGACCTCTCACTGTGGTGGCCTCTCTTCCTGCAGAGCCTGGGCTCTAGGGCACACGGGCTCAGTGGCTGTGGTGCGTGGGCTCAGCTCCTCCATGGCGTGTGGGGTCCTCCCGCGTCAGGGATGGACCCGTGTCCCTGTTGGCAGGCAGATTCTTTGCTCCCAGGCCACCAGAGAAGCCCCAGGAGATCTCTAGAATAAGGCAGAGGTGACGTGTCTGTTTCCTTGTTCAGTTGTCAGTTGCTCTACTGTGTCCAGAGGGCAAGACAATTGCAGCGCTGGCTCGGCTCAGCTCTGCATTCCCATATGCGTGCCATGTCCCCACGTCTGTCCTGTGTCCTCAGCTCTGTCTCGGTCATCATCTGTCCCAGGCTGTCTGTGTCCTCATTTCTCTCTTTAGCTTTATCCTGTGTCCTTACATTCGTCTGTCCTGCATCCTCGTATTCAACAGTGGGGTCAGTGTAAAGCCCTGAGGAGGGAGTTCTGGCATCACCGTTTCCCAGCCCGGGGGTCAGCACTGAGCCTGTGAGCATGCACGTGTGGAAGGTGGGACGCATTTAGGGTCATCACTGGGGGCGCTCCAGGAGGGAGGGCTCTGATTTCCTGCCTGAGTAGCAGCCAGGACCCCAGGGGCTGGCAGGGAGCTCTCGGTGATGGAAACTGGGCTCTGTGCAGGCTGGGGAGGCCGGCCTCTCTCCCCTCATCCCCTGAGAAGTCCCGGACGCAGCCCCCTGCAGCCTGGGCCAGAATGTATGTGGCAGGAGGGCTGGTCGGGGAAAGGGTTAAGTTTAATTCATCCTGATTTCTACTTAATATCCCGCTCGCTTGCCCCGCAGGAGCGGCAGCTGTGAGCTGATTGCCGTGCACATTATGCAGCCTGTATCACTAATGGCCTGTGACAAAGGCACGCGGCTTCCAGGCCTCACCCCCGAGAGCCAATTAAACACACAGACTCCCTTCCTGTTTGCTGCGCATTACAATGAAATTAAACTGAATTTCAAAATCATTTTCTCCTAAAGACATCTCTTTACGATAATTAATGCATGCTATTCCTTTCAACTGAAATATTCATCACAACCAGGGACTGAGACGTGTTATGCTGACTGCCCCTCACTGCACGCTGCCGGCCCGGCGTGCGCGGGCCCTGCTATTGGCAAAGTCCACAGGGCTTTGGTTCCCGTGCTTTAAAAAAAAAANTCTTTACGATAATTAATGCATGCTATTCCTTTCAACTGAAATATTCATCACAACCAGGGACTGAGACGTGTTATGCTGACTGCCCCTCACTGCACGCTGCCGGCCCGGCGTGCGCGGGCCCTGCTATTGGCAAAGTCCACAGGGCTTTGGTTCCCGTGCTTTAAAAAAAAAAGATTGCAGCTTTAGCTGAGTTTAAAAATAAAGGAAGATGGCCACAAAGAAGTCAGATTTCCAAGTCAGGATGCTCAGAGGGCTCCAGGAAGGACACACAAAAGCAGGATGAGCCTAAAGTTGTATTTCTTAAACCCTGCATTTCAAAGGCAGCAGTAATCTTTTGCCACCAGGCCGGCCTGTATGAATTCAACATTTACAAAGGGAAGCTGGAATGCATGAACAGCTGCCCTGGCCCTGGGGCCCAACCACTGAGCCCTCTGCCGGCACCAGCCAGGGCCCCTGGAGCAGGCCTCTGCTCTGCTCTGGAGAACTGTCATCTGCCCCCTCCCCCTTGAGCCCCACCTGACGGGCCCCCAGCACCCCAGGACTACTGGGGGGTATGCACATGGCCTTGCTCTGTCACCTGGTGACCTGAGGCCCACGATGGTGGCAGACTGGAGAGTGAATTCTACCTTGAGAAGCCACGCTGCCTGAGCTCATGAAGACTCACGTGTGTGCCTTGGCCAGGAGTGGTTCCCAGGGGGTCACCAGGCCAAGGGCACGCCCACCGTCTCTCCCACCCCCAGATGCACTCATGTGCCCTCACAGCTGTGCATCACTCTCTCCTCAGCTCTGCTGCCCAGAGGAACTGCCAAGAGGTGCGTTTCTAATTAGGAGGCTGTCTCACAATGACAGAGGAGCAGGCCTTTCTTTTGGGAAAATATTGCTTTAAGATTATTAAGATAATTGTGACATAATGCGTGCTCAGCATGCAAGTTTTAGAAATTCAGACAGGCAACAAGCAAAGGACAAATGCCCAGAGCCCCTCTCCTGGCTGTCAGGAACTGCTGGGAGTGTCCTGTGTGAGCATACACCAGTGAATCCCATGCAGCTACAAACTCAAACACTCCCAGTATCTGCTGAATCGGCCTCATACTCAACGGGACCACTGGGACCAAGGAGAGCATGGGGGACGGGGGCAGGGGTGAGGCACCTCAGAGCAGTCTCTGGGTGCACGCACGTCGGGGGACTCCTGCCTGCCCTTGCACAGGGCCCCAGGCTCTGGTTACACACATTGTGCAGGCAGGTGACGGAGAGCAGACTTCAGGGGACCAAACCAAACTGCAAGCAAACGCCTTCTGTGGGGGTGGGGGGAGGGGTTATGAAGCAGGNGTTTGCACTCCAGCCCAGGGGCGTCCTTAGGCTTCTCCCTCTCTTCTTCCTTGGGCTTCTCCTTTTCCTTGAGTGTTTCATCTATACAGGGAGCAGTGGGAGCCGGCGAAAATTTATTGTTGGGTGAGGGGAGGATAGAGAAGTTGTTAAGCCTCCCCCAACCAGTCTCTCCCAAAAGGGCCCCCTCCTTATCAATGTCACCCACCTCTCGCCTCCACACCAGCCCCCTCACCCTCCCCAGCACCTGTCCCTTATACACATCTAGATGTGTATAAGAGACAGGGCAAGGGACAGGGCCAGAGTGGCTGCAGGGCTGGGGGAAGCTGGCCCCTGAGGCTCACAGGATCTGCAGGATCTTCTTTCTAGAGGCTGCGGGGGACTAGGGTACGGTGTCAGGGGTGCAGCTTTAAAGACAGGAGATGCAAAGTGCCCCCTACCCCTCTCCAGGGAGGATTCTGGGGGTGTCCTGCTGCAGCGGTACTGGCTCCCCTTCGTCCCCTCTGGACTCACCCACCTACCTGTTTTGAACCAGCCGTCTGAGGTGAAGGCGGCTTTTGTTTCCTCCGGCTTGTCCCAGTATTCTCGGAACACGGAGGGCCCCCTGACCAGGAGTTCGCCCTCCTTCTCCTCGAACCCTGGGGTCACCTGTGGTGAGAGAGAAAGGTAGGCGTCAGAGTTCACCCCTTCAGGCTGGTCTCTACCACCCCAGCTCCTCCCGAGGCCCACATGCTCTCCTGAGATTAGACGCTTTGATGGGAAGCACCTACCAGCTTTCATGCCTCCCTCAGAAACGCTGCCCGAGGCCTCCGTGCCCACCCCGTCCCAGAGCTCACAGCCCAGCCTGATTGGCCTGTCTGTCCACTTCTGAGGGCCACGCTCCTGTGAAACTGTCTTCAGGGTGTCTCTTAGACTGACCTCAGACATGGGAGAAGTAGGCAGCTGCCCACATCCGCCATGGCTGCTGGGAATAGCTTGGGGTCGGCAGCTTTGCAGGGCAGGAAGGGGGCCCACAGGGGTTATGGAGGGAGAAGCTGGGTGCCTGGGAGAGCCAGGCGGTCATGACCAGGGACCCTAGAGTCTCCCTGCTGTGGGCACGGTGAGGGTGGAAGGGGGCTGAGTGTTCTAAGACGTGGAGTCGGGGTCTGTGATGCCGGAAAAGGACAGAGCTAGGTGGAGCCATGTTCAGTGGGGCCTCGCTGGCTCTGCGCTCATGGCTGAGCTGACAGCAATGTAACTATGACCCACGAGACCAAGTGCCCCCGGAAAACCCTGTTCAGCTCATCAGCTCCCACCTGGGATGAACTTTTCGGGGGGAAGAACATCCCCCTATTTTAAAGAAAAGATACCCTTGGAAATGTGCTGTAAAATTGTCTGAGTTGTCTGAGGCCTGGATGGAAAGCTGAATGCCCCTGGGACTGACACAGTGGGTGGACAGTGAGGGGACCCTCCCCACTGCCTGGCTCCCACACAGGAGTGATGTCACCCAGGGGGACTGGGCTGAGTGTTCTGGGCCAGCAGGGCTTCTGCCATCCAGTCTGCTCAGAGGAGGTATTTGTTTTTTCAATTACACCACAGACTTTATTTGAATTTCACCATTTTTCCCACTGCCATCTTTCATCTGCTGCACTGCTAACCTCGGCCTGGCCTTGGGGCGCCATGGCACCATGTCTGCAGGGCAGGTATGCACAGTAAAGCAGAGGCCGTGAAAATGAAACTGACATGGAAACTGACCCCAGAGATGGCAGGTTGCAGACTTAGACCAACTAGATAACAGTAACAGAAAAATACCGACCTCTCCATTGGACGTGAACAAGATCCAGAGTCTCATAACACAATACTCAGAGTGTCTAGGACACAATACAAAATTAACTCAGCACGTGAAATGCCAAGAAAGTGCCAACTCTTATGGGAAAAGGGCATCAGTATGGGACAGCACCAGATGGCAGAGGTGCTGGGTGTGCCTAAGAAAGACGCTAAAGCACAGATTATCAACATGCTCCAACAGGGAAGGGCAAACACTGCAAATATCTGGGAATACAAAGTTTCATCAGAGAAATAAAAGACACAGGGCAGAATGAAATGGAAATTTTAGAACTAAAACTACAACAGAAACAAGGAAAACTTACTGAATGGGCTCCCTGGTGGCTCAGATGGCAAAGAAGCTGCCTGCAGTGTTGGAGACTGGGGTTCAATCCCTGGGTTGGGAAGATCCCTTGGAGAAGGAAATGGCAACCCACTCCCGTACTCTTGCCTGGGAAATCCCACGGACAGAGAAGCCTGGTGGGCTACAGTCATGGGGTCACAGAGTTGGACATGACTAAGTGACTAACGGTGGCTGAGAGGAGCTACCACATGCCCGAGGTCAGGGGAGGTGGCTGAGAGGAGCAACCCCACATCCAAGGAGAGGTGGCTGCATGGGCGCAGGAGGGCCAAGAGGAGCTACTCCATGTCCAAGGTCAGGAGGAGTGGCCATGAGGAGATACCCTTCGTCCAAGGTAAGGAGCAGCAGCTGCACTTTGCTGGAGCAGCCGTGAAGAGATACCCCACGTCCAACGTAAGAGAAACCCAAGTGAGACGGTAGGTACTGCGACGGGGCATCAGAGGGCAAACACACTGAAACCATAATCACAGAAAACTAGCCAATCTGATCACCCAGACCACAGCCTTGTCTAACTCAATGAAACTAAGCCATGCTGTGTGGGGCCACCCAAGACAGGAGGGTCATGGTGGAGAGGTCTGACAGAATGTGGCCCACTGGAGAAGGGAATGGCAAACCACTTCAGTATTCTTGCCTTGAGAACCCCATGAACAGTATGAAAAGGCAAAATGATAGGATACTGAAAGGGGAACTCCCTGGGTCAGTAGGTGCCCAATATGCTACTGGAGACCAGTGGAGAAATAACTCCAGAAAGAATGAAGGGATGGAGCCAAAGAAAAAACAATACCCAGTTGTGGATGTGACTGGTGATAGAGGCAAGGTCCAATGCTGTAAAGAGCAATATTGCATAGGAACCTGGAATGTCAGGTAAACAAATCAAGGCAAATTGGAAGTGGTCAAACAGGAGATAGTGTGAACATCAACATTCTAGGAATCAGTGAACTAAAATGGACTGGAATGGGTGAATTTAACTCAGATGACCATTATATATACTACTTTGGTCAGGAATCCCTTAGAAGAAATGAAGTAGCCATCATGGTCAACAGAGTCCGAAATGCAGTACTTAGATGCGATCTCAAAAACAACAGAATGGTATCTGTTCGTTTCCAAGGCAACCATTCAATATCACGGTAATCTAAGCCTATGCCCCAACCAGTAATGCTGAAGAAGCTGAAGTTGAACGGTTCTATGAAGACCTACAAGACCTTTTAGAACTAACACCCAAAAAAGATGTCCTTTTCATTATAGGGGACTGGAATGCAAAAGTAGGAAGTCAAGAAACACCTGGAGTAACAGGCAAATTTGGCCTTGGAATGCGGAATGAAGCAGGACAAAGACTAATAGAGTTTTGCCAAGAAAATGCACTGGTCATAGCAAACACCCTCTTCCAGCAACACAAGAGAAGACTCTACACATGGACATCACCAGATGGTCAACACCGAAATCAGATTGATTATATTCTTTGCAGCCAAAGATGGAGAAGCTCTATACAGTCAACAAAAACAAGACCAGGAGCTGACTGTGGCTCAGATCATGAACTCCTTATTTCCAAATTCAGACTTAAATTGAAGAAAGTAGGGAAAACCGCTAGACCATTCAGGTATGACCTAAATCAAATCCCTTATGATTATACAGTGGAAGTGAGAAATAGATTTAAGGGCCTAGATCTGATAGATAGAGTTCCTGATGAACTATGGAATGAGGTTCGTGACATTGTACAGGAGACAGGGATCAAGACCATCCCCATGGAAAAGAAATGCAAAAAAGCAAAATGGCTGTCTGGAGAAGCCTTACAAATAGCACTGAAAAGAAGAGAGGCGAAAAGCAAAGGAGAAAAGAAAAGATATAAGCATCTGAATGCAGAGTTCCAAAGAATAGCAAGAAGAGATAAGAAAGCCTTCTTCAGCAATCAATGCAAAGAGATAGAGGAAAACAACAGAATGGGAAAGACTAGAGATCTCTTCAAGAGAATTGGAGATACCAAGGGAACATTTCATGCAAAGATGGGCTCGATAAAGGATAGAAATGGTATGGACCTAACAGAAGCAGAAGATATTAAGAAGAGGTGGCAAGAATACACAGAAGAACTGTACAGAAAAGATCTTCACGACCCAGATAATCATGAGGATGTGATCACTAATCTAGAGCCAGACATCTTGGAATGTGAAGTCAAGTGGGCCTTAGAAAGCATCACTAAGAACAAAGCTAGTGGAGGTGATGGAATTCCCGTTGAGCTGTTTCAAATCCTGGAAGATGATGCTGTGAAAGTGCTGCACTCAATATGCCAGCAAATTTGGAAAACTCAGCAGTGGCCACAGGACTGGAAAAGGTCAGTTTTCATTCCAATTCCAAAGAAAGGCAATGCCAAAGAATGCTCAAACTACCGCACAATTGCACTCATCTCACACGCTAGTAAAGTAATGCTCAAAATTCTCCAAGCCAGGCTTCAGCAATATGTGAACCGTGAACTCCCTGATGTTCAAGCTGGTTTTAGAACAGGCAGAGGAACCAGAGATCAAATTGCCAACATCCGCTGGATCATGGAAAAAGCAAGAGAGTTCCAGAAAAACATCTATTTCTGCTTTATTGACTATGCCAAAGCCTTTGACTGTGTGGATCACAATAAACTGTGGAAAATTCTGAAAGAGATGGGAATACCAGACCACCTGACCTGCCTCTTGAGAAACCTATATGCAGGTCAGGAAGCAACAGTTAGAACTGGACATGGAACAAGAGATTGGTTCCAAATAGGAAAAGGAGTACGTCAAGGCTGTATTGTCACCCTGCTTATTTAACTTCTATGCAGAGTACATCATGAGAAATGCTGGGCTGGAAGAAACACAAGCTGGAATCAAGATTGCCAGGAGAAATATCAATAACCTCAGATATGCAGATGACACCATTCTTATGGCAGAAAGTGAAGAGGAACTAAAAAGCCTCTTGATGAAAGTGAACGAGGAGAGTGAAAAAGTTGGCTTAAAGCTCAACATTCAGAAAACGAAGATCATGGCATCTGGTCCCATCACTTCATGGGAAATAGATGGGGAAACACTGGAAACAGTGTCAGACTTTATTTTTTGGGGGCTCCAAAATCACAGCAGATGGTGACTGCAGCCATGAAACTAAAAGACGCTTACTACTTAGAAGGAAAGTTATGACCAACCTAGATAGTATATTTAAAAGCAGAGATATTACTTTGCCAACAAAGGTCCGTCTAGTCAAGGCTATGGATTTTCCAGTGGTCATGTATGGACGTGAGAGTTGGACTGTGAAGAAAGCTGAGTGCCGAAGAATTGATGCTTTTGAACTGTGGTGTTGGAGAAGACTCTTGAGAGTCCCTTGGACTGCAAGGAGATCCAACCAGTCCATCCTAAAGGAGATCAGTCCTGGGTGTCCATTCGAAGGACTGATGCTGAAGCTGAAACTCCAATACTTTGGACACCTCATGCAGAGTTGACTCATTGGAAAAGACCCTGATGCTGGGAGTGATTGGGGGCAGGAGGAAAAGGGGACGACAGAGGATGAGATGGCTGGATGGATGGCATCACCGACTCGATGGACGTGAGTTTGAGTGAACTCCGGGAGTTGGTGATGGACAGGGAGGCCTGGCGTGCTGTGATTCATGGGGTCGCAAAGAGTCGGACACGACTGAGCGACTGAACTGAAGTGACTAATACTAACACTGAATGGGCTCAGTAGCAAAACAGAGCACAAAGGAAAGAATCACAGAACCTGAAGAAGCAGCAATAGATATTACTCAACCTGAACAGGAGAAAAAACTACTGGAAAAAATAAACCAGTAATGACAAGCCAAGACCAGTATCACAAGGGCTAACAGTCATGATATAGGATTCCCAGAAGAGGAAAAGCTAGGGACACAAAGATATTTGATACAACTTGGCTTAAAATCCCTCAAGTTTGGTGAAATACATAAATGTATTCAAGAAGCTCAAGATTCAAGACTCAAGAAGCTCCATGAGCCCCAAATAAGCCCAAAGAAATACAAGCCAAGACATATCATAATCCAATCACTGAAAACTAAAAAGAAAGACAAAACTCTTGACATCAGGGCATAACTTTGAGGCATTCAAACAACTACTTACTTCTCTGTGGAAACAGTGGAGACCAGAAAAAAAAACAAAAAACAAAAAACAACCAGAATAACATGTTTTAGGCATTGAAATAATTGACAACCCAGAATTCCAAATCCAGTGAAAATAACTTTCAAGAATGAAGATAAAGTAAAGACAGTCTTAGACGAAGAAAGAAATAAAAGAATCTTTCATCAGCAGATCTGACCTAGAAAAGTTACTACAAAATTCCTCAGTCAGAAAGAACCTGGAAGATCAGAAGCAAAGGGAAAGCAACAGAATTGGTAAATATTTGGCTGAATAAAACTGACTCTTTTCCTTGTGAATTTTTGACCACTGAAAGCAAAAACTGTACCACTGTCTAAGGAAGCTTGCCATACACGGCGCCATTATGTATGACAACGACAACCTAAAAGGGAGAAGGCACAGTGACCCAAGTGGTATGACAAAGACCCTCTGCTCCATTCAACAGCAGTCAGCCTCCTAAACCTCTTCTAGGCCCATCAGTGTGGAAGTCAAAGTGAAAGCCGCTCAGTTGTGTCCGACTTTGCGACCCCACACAGTCCATGGAATTCTCCAGGGCAGAATACTGGAGTGGGTAGCCTTTCCCTTCTCCAGGGGATCTTCCCAATCCAGGGATTAAACCCAGGTCTCCTGCACTGCAGGTGGATTCTTTATTAGCTGAACCACAAGGGAAGACAAAGAATACTGGAGTGGGTAGCCTAACCCTTTTCCAGCAGATCTTCCCAACCCAGGAATCGAAACGCGGTCTCCTGCATTGCAGGCAGATTCTTTACCAACTGAGCTAAAGTGTACTTCCTATGAAAGCCAGTTTTAGCAAGAACTCAGCTAAGTCAGTTTAGTGAGAGGCCCCTCCACTCGGACATCTGCTCACCCTCCTATCTGTCCAGTTCCTCATCCCCTGCCAACCTCGCTGGTGATGGCTGACCACCCACCGAGCTGGCCTTCAGTACAAATACTGTTAGGATCCTGTTTAGCCAGGATCCCCCTGACCCATGAGGTTTCCTCTGGGTAAACTTCCACCCAGCGGCCCCCACTGCTCCTTGCCTGTCACCCCTCTTGCTGATGCTCTTTTCAGGGCTGAGCCCAGTCTCTCTGCCTTCTGCATATCCCACGAGGGGTCTCTACGCCCATCATGTGGGTCCTTGTCAGCCTCAGCACTTAACACAAGCAATGATTACCTTTTCTTTGGCAGTAGTAGGAGTTCTGTGTCCTGCTGGAAGTGTCACAATGTTGAGTCTAAGTAGATCTCAAACAGTGAACTATGTATTTTGTAGTCCTTAGACCAGTTACTAAAACTGTAAGATGTATGTTCAAAAACTCAGCAGGCAAATTAAAATGGAATACTAAAAAAAATGACCTCAAACAGGGCAGTTGGAGGAAAGCCAAGCAATGAGAAACTGAGGGCCAGAACGGTAAGCAAATAACAAATGAGAGGCTTAAATTCAAACATATCAACAGTCACATTAAATGTACATGGTAGTCTAAATAAAACAATTAGAAGACAAACTTCAAATCAGACTAAAAGACATACATGATCCAACTATGTGCTATCTATAGGGCTTCCTTGGTGGCTCAGAAGGTAAAGAATCTGCTTGCAATGCAGAGAATCTGGTTCAATCCCTGTGTCAGGAAGATCCCCTGGAAGAGGGCATGACAACCCACTCCAGTATTCTTGCCTAGAGAATTCCATGGACAAAGGAGCTGGCGGGTTACAGTCTATGGGGTCGCAAAGAGTCGGACATGAC
The DNA here is from genome assembly GCA_006410675.1 of Oreotragus oreotragus. Classification (NCBI taxonomy): domain Eukaryota; kingdom Metazoa; phylum Chordata; class Mammalia; order Artiodactyla; family Bovidae; genus Oreotragus; species Oreotragus oreotragus. The sequence continues at coordinate 855,323 of SJYX01023401.1, read as the reverse complement.
TGAGCGACTAACACACACATGTGCTATCTATAAGAAACTCACTTCAAATACAGTTACACGGCCGTTTAGAAGCAAAGGAATAGAACAATATATGCCATGCAAACATCAGTCAGAAGAAACCAAGCCATAGATCAGGAAGAGTCTATATTAATACAAACAAAATAAGTTAACAGCAGAATGTTACCAGCAGCTTCACGGTCGTTCAGTCACCAAGTTGTGTCCAACTCTTGCAACCCCATGGACTGCAGAATGCCAGGCTCCTCTGTCCTCCACTATCTCCTGGAGTTTGCTCAAATTCATGTCCATAAAGTCAGTGATAATATTTAACCATCTCATCTTCTGCTGCCTCCTTCTCCTTTTGCCTTCAATCTTTCCCAGCATCAGGGTCTTTTCCAATAATTCGACTCTTCGCATCATGTGGCCAAAGCATTGGAGCTTTAGCTTTAGCATTAGTCTTTCCAGTGAATCTTCAGGATTGATTTCCCTTAGGATTGACTGGTTTGATCTTCTTACAGTCCAAGGGACTCTCAAGAGTCTTCTCCAGCACTACAATTTGAAAGCATCAATTCTTCAGCACTCAGCCTTCTTTATGGCCCACCTCTCACATCCATACGTGACTTCTGGAAAAACCATCAGTTCAGTTCAGTTCAGTCGCTCAGTCGTGTCCAACTCTTTGTGACCCCATAGCTTTGACTAAATGGACCTTTGTCGGCAAAGTGATATCTCTGCTTTATAATACCCTGTCTAGGTTTGTCACAGCTTTCCTTCCAAGGAGCAAGCGTCTTTGAATTTCATGGCTGCAATCACCATCTGCAGTGATTTTGGAGCCCAAGAAAAGAAAATCTGTCACTGCTTCCATGTTTCCCCCTTATATTTGCCATGAAGTGATGGGATCAGATGCCACGACCTCAGTTTTTGAATGTTGAGTTTTAAGCCAGCCTTTTTACTCCTCTTTCACCCTCAAGAGGCTCTTTAGTTCCTCTTCACTTTCTGCCATTAGAGTTGTATCATTGTTGATATTTCTCCTGGAATCTTGATTCCAGCTTGTGATTCATCCAGCCCGGCATTTCATATGATATACTCTCCATATAAGTTAAATAAGCAGGGTGACAGCATACAGACTTGTCGTATTCCTTTCTCAATTTTGAACCAGTCAGTTGTTCCAGGTCTGGTTCTAACTGTTGCTTCTTGACCCACATACAGGTTTCTCAGGAGACAGGTAAGGTGGTCTGGTATTCCTCTCTNATAAGTTAAATAAGCAGGGTGACAGCATACAGACTTGTCGTATTCCTTTCTCAATTTTGAACCAGTCAGTTGTTCCAGGTCTGGTTCTAACTGTTGCTTCTTGACCCACATACAGGTTTCTCAGGAGACAGGTAAGGTGGTCTGGTATTCCTCTCTAAAAATTTTTCAGTTTGCTGTGATCCACACAGTCAAAAGCTTTCATGTAGTCAGTGAAGCAGAAGTAGATGTTTTTGTACAATTCTCTTGCCTTCTCTATGATCCAACAAATGTTGACAATTTGATCTCTGGTTCTTCTGCCTTTTCTAAACCCAGCTTGTACACCTGGAAATTCTCAGTTCATGTACTGCTTAAGCCTAACTAGAAGAATTCTGAGCATTACATTACTAGCATGTGAAATGAGTCCAATTGTACAGCAGTTTAAACATTCTTTGGCACTGCTCTTTTTTGGATTAGAATGAAAACTGACCTTTCCCAGTCCTGTGGCCATTGCTGGGTTTTCCAAATTTGCTGACATATTGAGCACAGCACTTTTAACAGCATCATCTTTTAGGATTTTAAATAGTTCAGGTGGAATTCCATCACGTCCACTAGCTTTGTTTGGAAAAATGCTTCCTGAGGTCCACTGACTTCACATTCCAGGATGTCTGGCTCTAGGTAAGTGACCACACCATCGTGGTTATCCAGGTCACTGAGACCTTTTCTTCTACAGTTCTTCTGTGTATTCTTGCCACCTCTTTTTAATCTCTCCTGCTTCTTTATGTCCATACCATTTCTATCCTTTATTGTTCCCATCCTTGCATGAAATATTCCCTTGGTATCTCCAGTTTTCTTGCAGAGCCTCTAGCCTTTCCCATTCTATTGTTTTCCTCTATTTCTTTGCATTGTTTACTGAAGAAGGCCTTACATGATGATAAAAGTCAATTCACCAAGAAGGCAGAGCAATTATAAATGTGTATTCACCAAGCATCTGACTTTCAAAGTGCGCAAAACAAAAGACTGATAGGAGGGAATTCCCTGGGAGTCCAGGGGCTGGGGTTCTGCACTCTCACTCCTGTGGGCCTGTGTTCAATCCATGGTCAGGGAACTAAAATCCCACAAGCTGCGCACGGCTGACAGGAGAAACAGACCAACAATTATGGCTGGTGAATTCAACACTCCTCACGTGGTACTAGAACTCGTAGTCAGAAAACCAGCACAGAAATGAGAGAGACCTGAACACCATCATCAACCATTTTCATCTAAGGGACATTTATACCCCAACCAAAATCAGCAGAATACACACTGTTCAAGTGCACCAGAACAGGCACCAAGAAAGACCACATTCTGAGTCATAAAACACATAACAAGAAATAATACCGAGTATGTTTTCTGTCTGCTGCTGCGGCTGCTGTTAAGTCGCTTCAGTCGTGTCCGACTCTGTGCGACCCCACAGACAGCAGCCCACCAGGCCCCTCCGTCCCTGGGATTCTCCAGGCAAGAACACTGGAGTGGGTTGCCACTTCCTTCTCCAATGCATGAAAGTGAAAAGTGAAAGTGAAGTCACTCAGTCGTGTCCGACTCTTCACGACTCCAGGGACTGTAGCCTACCAGCCTCCTCCATCCATGGGATTTTCCAGGCAAGAATTACTGGAGTGGGTTGCCATTTCCTTCTCCATTTCTGACTGCAGTGGAATTAAATTAGAAATCAATGAAAGAAAAAAATTTTAAACTTGGAAAATAAACAACATACTTCTAACTTATCCACCAGTCAAAGAAAAGTTTTAGGGCTCAGTGGTATTCACCTGCAATGCAGCAGTCATGGGTTCGATCCCTGGGTTGGGAAGATCTCTTGGAGAAGGAAATGGCAACCCATTCCAGCATTCTTGCCTGGAAAATTCCATGGACAGAGGAGCCTGGTGGGCTACAGTTCATGGGGTTCTGAGAGTCAGACACCACTTAGCAACTAAACGACCAAAGCTAAAGCAACATTTAGAGGGAAGTTCATATCATTAAATGCATATATTAGAAAAAAGGGAGTCTCAAATCAATAACCTAAAGTTTTACCTTAAGAAAATAGAAAAAGAGAAAAGTAAGCCAAAAGCAAGCAGCAGAAAAGAAACAATATAGATAAAAACTGAAACCAATTAAAATTGCAAAGAGAAACGAAATAGAGAAAAAATCAAGGAATCCTGAAGTGAATTTTTTTAAAAAACATTTTAAAAATGGATAAAATTCTAGCAAGAATAACAAAGAAAAAAATAAATGGAAGAGACAAATTATCAATATGTGTTGTGAGAAGGATATCACTTTATACTAAGCAGACATTAAAAGGTCAGTAAAGGAATACTGTGAAAAACTCCATGCATAACGTATTCAATTTCCCAAAAATCACAATCTACCAAAACTCACCCCAAATGTAAGAGATGATCTGAATCATCTCTTATAACTATAACTATTAGAGAAACTAAATTCATAGTTAAAACCTTCCCAAAATAAAAAGAAACCACTAGGCCTGATGGTTAGGTAGAAATTCTATAAATACATAACACCAATTATATGCAATCCTCCCTAGAAAATAAAAGAGGGAACACCTTCCAACTAATTTTATGATGCCAGCATTACCTTCATATGCAAGACAGAAAAAAGTACAAGAAAACTACAGACTAAAATCCCTCATGAATACAGATGCAAAAATCCTCAACAAATGTCAGTAAAGCAAATCCAATACTATATAGAAACAATGATATACCATAACACAGTGGGGTGTGTCCTGGAAATGCAAGGCTGGTTCAATATTAGAAAAATCATGCAGGGACTTCTCTGGTAGTCCAGTGGTTAAGAATCCACTGTGCAATCCAAGGGACAAGGGTTTGATCCCTGGTTGGGAAACTAAGGTCCCACATGCAGGCTACAGTTCATGGGGTTGAAGCCAGAGAGCCCGTGCAGAACAGTGAGAGACTGTCGCATGAGGCAACCAAGATTCCGAGTGCCACAACTAAGACCCGATACAGCCAAATAAATAAGTAAATGTTAAAAAAAGAAAAATCATTCAGTGCAATCACCATGTGAGTTAGTTGCTCAGTTGTGTCCGACCCTGTGGACTGCAGCCCGCCAGGTTCCTCTGTCCAGGGGATTCTCCAGGCAAGAACACTGGCATGGGCTGCCATTCCCTTCTCGAGGGCATCTTCTCAACCCAGGGATTGAACTCGGGTTTTCTGCATTGCAGGCAAATTCTTTACTGTCTGAGCCACGAGGGTAGGCCATAATCCATCATATTAGCACCCAAATAAGGAGGAATAAATTAATGCAGAAAATACATTTGAAAATATCCATTCATGAGAAAAAACTCTCAGCATATCAAAAACAGAATGGGATCTACAAAAAGTCTACCTACTGTCATGCTTACCAGTGAAAGGCCAAATACCTTCCCTATAAGATCAGAAATAGGATAAGGACATATGTCTGAGCCACGAGGGTAGGCCATAATCCATCATATTAGCACCCAAATAAGGAGGAATAAATTAATGCAGAAAATACATTTGAAAATATCCATTCATGAGAAAAAACTCTCAGCATATCAAAAACAGAATGGGATCTACAAAAAGTCTACCTACTGTCATGCTTACCAGTGAAAGGCCAAATACCTTCCCTATAAGATCAGAAATAGGATAAGGACATTCATTCTCACTACTCCTATTTGACATCATACAGGAAATCCTAGTCAGGGCAATAAGTCAAGAAAAAGAATTGAGGGATACAGATTGGAAAAGAAGAAATAAATTTGTTCTATTTGCAACTGCGTATGTAGAAAATCTCAAGGAAAAATAATTTTTAAAAAGTCCTAAAGTTAAAGTAGGAAGTCAAGAAATACCTGGAGTAACAAGCATTTTTGGCCTTGGAGTACAGAATGAAACAGGGCAAAGGCTAATAGAATTTTGCCAAGAGAACGCAGTGGTCATAGCAAATACCCTCTTCCAACAACACCAGAGAAGACTTCACATGGACATCACCAGATGGGCAACACCAAAATCAGACTGGTTGCATTCTCTGCAGCCAAAGAATATAATCTGACTGTGGCTCAGATCATGAACTCCTTATTGCCAAATTCAGACTTAAATTGAAGAAAGTGGAGAAAACCACTAGACCATTCAGGTATGACCTAAATCAAATCCCTTATGATTATACAGTGGAAGTGAGAAATAGATTCAAGCGGTTAGATCTGACTGACAGAGTGCCTGAAGAACTATGGACAGAGGTTCGTGACATTGTACAGGAGGCAGTGATCAAGACCATCCCCAAGAAAAAGAAATGCAAAAAGGCAAAATGGTTGTCTGAGGAGGCCTTACAAATAGCTGTGAAAAGAAGAGAAGCAAAAAGCAAAGGAGAAAAGGAAAGATAGAAGCATCTGAATGCAGAGTTCCAAAGAATAGCAAGGAGAGATAAGAAAGCTTTCCTCAGCGATCAATGCAAAGAAATAGAGGCAAACAACAGAATGGGAAAGACTAGAGATCTCTTCAAGAAAGTTAGAGATACTAAGGGAATATTTCATGCAAAGATGGGCATAATAAAGGACAGAAATGGTAAGGACCTAACAGAAGCAGAAGATATTAAGAAGAGGTGGCAAGAATACATAGAACTATACAAAAAAGATCTATGTGACCCAGATAATCACAGTGGTGTGATCACTCACCTAGAGCCAGACATCCTGGAATGTGAAGTCAAGTGGACCTTAGGAAGCATCACTATGAATAAAGCTAGTGGAGGTGATGGAATTGCAGTTGAGCTATTTCAAATCCTGAAAGATGAT